>VZTJ01006708.1:553003-668598 GCA_013397795.1 Orthonyx spaldingii
TTTTTTTTTTTTGGGCAGGGTTCTCTGTACTACATTCAGCATGAGATCACTTTGATAACAGAAATGATTAAATATTTACGATAGAAAAAATTTTTATTTGTGTGACTTAGAGGTAAGGTTAAGTAATCCTCACCTTCAAATTTATTTTGTTTGGAAACAGCTTTTCTTCTTAAAGTGACTGATTTCATGAACAGCAGCAACAGCAACTTGTGGCTAATAAATGTCAGTTTTGAAAGTATTTGAGGTTAAAGAGAGTTAGAAACTAGCACTGACATTTTATTTCCAAATTTTTTTTTTTTTTTTTTTTTTTTTTTTCATTTTCATTGCCTCCATGGCCATCTCTAGCAGCCTTTTGGCCCAGACACCGCAGNCAGCCTTCAACCTGTTGTCAATAAAAAGGGAGACTGGAATCATAGTAAACCTCATAATGTTTCCACTGTACTGGCAACATGGGCTATAGAGCTCCTAGTGACTGACATAAGTCTAAAAGTGTCATTATTTGTCTCTGAAGCTCTCAATCCTAAGAATGCATGAGTTTCTCCACAAACTGTTACCTGGTACTGTAGTTAAGAATGAAGTATGTGCTCTTACATGTGACCTCCACAACCTGCCGTTCCTTAGGAACATCCACCTGCTCTGGTGTGGGCCTTCCATGGACAGCAGTGACTATTCTTCTCTGCCACAGAGCATCTCCTCTGATCTTGGTGTCCATCTTGTTCCTCACTCTTTTTGTTTCCTTCTCCTCTCTCCATTTAACATTTTATACTCTTTCTAAAATACATTTCCACAAGGTGCCAATAGCTTGGCTGCCAGGCTCAGCTGTGTCCTGGTGTGGGTCTGCAGCTCTCTCCAGCTGGCTGTGTGGGGCAGCCCCTGACCTCTTCCCACAGGGGCCACCCCTGCAGCCCCTCTCTGCCCTGCTACCAAAACCTTGCCACCTACACACAGCATAAAGCGACATTGTAAATGACATAAAATTAACTTCAACCCTATCCTTTTTGTTCCTGGTCCCTTCTCTCTGGACACTTGGCTAAGGTTATGCAGTGGAGGAATGACTGCTAGTGGGGCGCTGTGTGACACTTGTTAGAGAAAATGACAAGCAGAGAGTGCTGGAAGTAGGAGGCTGAAGTAAAAGAAAGTCTTGTGATTTGTGCAGTTGTCATAAATGAGTAGTTTAGGTTGTTCAAAAAATCACTAGCAAAGGTGTCAGCAAAAGCAGGTTTAATATTAAAGTGAAAACACAACAAGGTTCATTGTCAAGGCCCACTCTACTACTTACTGGATAGTTAAAGGACACAGAGAAAAATTGGACTGAAATCTAAAAATCAATCAATCTAAAACTAAACCCAACCAAAAATTATCTATGCGGAGGCTGGGCATGGAAAAGGGTAAGGATAGAAAAACTGGAAGACAAAAAGGAACAAGGGGACCCTCCCATTGAGTCACAAGGTTTAGGGTAGACCCCCTTGCTAAACTTAGCCCTGGACTTGACCAACAGTTTAGGTCTGAAAGTTTTAACAGCACTTCAACTTAACAGCACTCAATCAATCAATAGCTCAATTTAAACAATTTAGCAAAATATTCACATAAAATTTACTATAGCACAACAGCAACTCACTTATAGGCTTAAATGACTTACAAATCTAGAGTACTAAAGCATTCTAGAAAGCAACATTCATAGTACATTTCCTACAGTGTATTCACGCCTGCACTCAACACAGAGACCTAAAAAAGCATGTACAAGGAAAATTCCTGTGTACCTCTGGAAAATACCTATGTACCTGTGGAAAAATCCCCTCAAATTCAGGGAAATACTCACATCAGAGGCCTTTGCACCTTCTCCATGGGCAAAGGGTTGAGCCTCCGGGAATGGGCGTTTCAGCCCAGGCTTCATCATGGGCACTCAGTGGCAGTACTCTTAAGTATAGCAAATTTGAGTTTGCTGGCTCTAAGAGTTGTCCCACTGAGAAGATTGCTGGTTGCAGCCCTCTTCAGTCCAGGAGAGCATGAAGGGTCTCACTCTCAGGACCACAGCTTACAGGGTCACATGAGAAATGGCTTTAGTCATAGGAATTTTCCATGCTGACCACAAATCGGGTTGGTAATATTCTTTGAAGGTTTGACAACAAAGATGTTATTACACTTGGGTTGTTATTCAGGTGAGAAAAATAAGTTTCTAAGGCTGGTGGTTAAGAAATAGAAGCTCTTCAGCCAGCTCCCAAGTTCCTGGGAGCAGATGGTGTTTCTGATAGGCTCGAGAGGAGTTGAGCACAGGTGTTGATCTTCAAAATGGAGGCCTAACGAGCATTTCGGAGATCATGGTGTAGCCTGAGGAGAAGGGTGGGGTGCATTGCACCACCACAGCAGTAAAACTACACTCTGGAGAAAGAGATTTAATCCCAATCTTTGCCATAAAATTACTAAACAGTACTTAGCAGTTCTTTATACCACAATGACCAAGTTATCCAAACCAGGGAGATATTTTTCCTCCAACACTGTGACTCACATCTAACAAATTAACTGAATGAGTACACGATCAGATCTTTGGGCACAGAGGCAGATACCCAGAACAAGCCAGGTATTCTAGGTATGACAGGAGATAATGAGGAGCGTGGCATAATCCTGAGAGAATTTACACAGTGAGATCAGACAATTGCTAACTGAAGTCTACCTGGAGTTTTAAGCAGAGACTAAAAATGCACACACTGCTGAGCTGGCCCCTTCACAGCTCTGCACCACATTGCATCAAAGCTGACAGACTCCATAGACCTGAGCAGGCTCTTCACAAGCTCTGACTTACTGTCTCTGCATCCTCAGCATCATTAATTTGCGACCCAGATAAATCATCCATACATTATTAACAATTGTACATCCAAAGATGCTCAATTTGTTCCCATATCCAAGTCCCTTTTTCCAGAAGCTTCATTTTTCTACGCTCTCGCTCTGCTGCACACACACACTCCCCTCCATGACCCAGCTTGAGACCCCATTTCCTACTACCATATATAAATTGGCAACTAAAAGCTACTTGTTCAACCTCGTGCACACCTTGTCTTGGACAAGACTGAGAATTTAAACTTCAGGATTAGGTAGTTCACTCTTGCTCTGGAGAATTTGCTTAAGGTTTCCATTTTGTTCTTTAAAAGCTGTAACACAATTAAAGCATTTTCCGATTTGCAAGTCAGCAGCCAGGATATCTTCAAAATGTTAAATGGTTTGTTTAAACTAAAGCACTTGTGCTATGCTTGAGTTTAATGCTTTATACCAAAATCAATATGACAATGCAAGTCAGGTCAGAGAATTTAAACAACTGGAGAATCTTAGTTCTGCTTTTCAAGACTTCAGACTATTTAGTAATCATTTTCTTCTAAAGAGTAGGTCATATTTTTACTATCCATATAATCTACACTAGCAATCCAAGGAAAAATAGATCACTCTCCAATGTCTGTACTGGAACAAGCCCTGTCTATTTTAAGCAGGAGTAGCTTGCTTGAGGATGTTAGGTGGATTTCCCAAATGTTCAGTTACTGAAATTATATCACATATTGGGTCACAAAGTACAGTGTTATTTACATTACTTTCAAATGCAAATGACAACGTCTTTTGATGAAAATTGGTTCCAGATCTGAAATCATTTACCACTCTCCTATCAGTTAAAACAAGCATGCTTTTCAGGAAATCTAGTTTTTCATTCAAATCTAGATCTGGATTAATGAGTTCATGACAGTTTCCCATACATGGATACTAACATTCAGATACTCATACCTGACACAAGCAATAATTTTTCAGCAAGTGTCGAGTCAATTCCACCAGCCACATTCACAGTAAAACCACGATGAACACGTGGCAGCATTTTATCAATCTCTCCCTGCTGCCTGTTTTTTTCCATCAGGGTGGCCCTGCTTCAAGTCACCATGTAGCTTAACTTGCTGTACATGTAGGATGTCCACTATTTTTTATACATGCCAAGATTACTGCAAATGTGCTGCAGTAAATTCATAAAAAAACTTGATTTGTACTACTTTTTGTGTTGCAGACGTGGTATCTCAGCAACAGTCATGCCTGCCTTTCCCTCTGCAGGTGCTTTGCTGACTCACCTACTCATTGGTACAGCAGCTTTATTTGGCTGTGCAGCACCAGTGCACACATATGCAAAACCCTTACTTCTCCTTCTGTGGAGCACTGAATTATGCAACTTCCAGAGCATGAAATAGGGGTGGGTTTTTGCTGGGCATGTGCTGCTATGGGCCCAGGAGGTAGAATTAAGGTACAGCAAGCCAATGTATGCAAACTGTCAAGTCAATAACCTATAAAAGAACTTTCTGGTTTTGTTTCACTTCCAGCAGCTGATGTTCTATACTTTTCTCCATTAACAAGCAAAATTCCCATGAATTCTCTGAAGATCATGTCATGCAAGCACCAATAACCATATAAACTATTATTTGAAAAAGCATTACTGGCAGTAAAACACTGTAAAATAACCTACATGGATTTTAGTAAAAATGTTGAGATTTTAACCTGTAAATTATGAAAATAGGAGCTGTCTTAAGCTTCTTAAAATGCCACTTTTTCTTCGAGTGGCCTTTTAAAATTACATCTATCACTAAAAGAGAAGATATAGCTCTGCCAGATAGACCACACAAAAATACAAGAACAATGGAAGTTATACAATGCAAATACAAAACAGTAAGTAGCATGTGCATCTTAATTTTCAATTTTCTTTTAGGTTTCTTCCACTTTTCACTGTTTGTATTGCTTCTGCTACTGGCAGTTCTTTCCAATGCTTCTGGTAATCTCAATAATTCTTTTCTTTACTTAATAATCTGTTCAGTCGCTGGAAACACTATCAAAACAAACAAAAAAAATGAAACCAATCAATGGAATCAGCTGCAGAACTTTTTTCAGAACACACTGAACTGAAAAAAGAAATAGCAGATTTAAGAGGTTAAATATAACAAGTTAACTACCTTATCTTTTAGTTACGTTCATTTGTAAATTTGCCTTATTAGGTGTATTGTCTTTATTCATCAGATGGCATTTACCTATTCCAATAACATAACTATTAATATGACACATTCTAATACAGCTCTCATCTTCTCTCTCTCTGACCTCAGTTTTTCTCTCATATAAAGGGTGATGAAAATGTCTGGAATATCTTCTCATCCCCTGAAGAAATGTGAGACCTGCTCTCCCAGCAGCAAACTAACCTGCCCAGTGACATCAGTATTTGGATGAGATTGCTCTGGACAGCAAGTCCTAGCTGCTGGAGTTCTCATTTCTGTCTTTGTGGGCTTTGCACATATAGAAATAAAAAGGCAGGAGAACTCTGATATGCATAAAAAAGAAATGAAATTGCAAAAAAGGAAATCACAAGTGTGCAACAACAACAACAACAAAACCCCTTAAATACTGCAAGGTACTACCCTGGGGAATTAATTCTTAAAAGCAGTGAATTGAATTGCAGAGTGCAAAACCAGATTTGAGCCAGTTCTGGAGAACGCTAACCTGGGGTAAGTGTTGGACCAGTTATGGCAAAAACAGGTATACCCAGCGCTGAATGAGTCACAGATGTAGTGAATGTACTGGATTTATCTTTAGAACCAGGTGAATTGGTTTTTGTATGTCAGTTCTTCATACACTACTGTTTTAACTTCCTTATAATACCCCTATAAAGAGCATGAGCTTAGGGATTCCAGCAAATATCTGAGGAGAAGTTATATGCAAATGATTGTTACAGAATGGCTCATAATGAAAATCCTAACCCTCAAAAATGGCAGTAAAAATTCTGCCATATTATTCTGTAAATACAGCTAAATAGTTTCTTAAAAGGGCTATGGAGATCTCCATCAAAAAACCCCTTCTGTCCATGAGTGTATAATTTTCTGTGGGGGCTCACATATTTACTATTCTGGGTACAGATGGCAGATCTTTGATGAATTTTGGAATTTAGTCAATATCCCAGTATTCTGCCCTTTAAAATTGGCTGTTCTGTGCGACAATTCTCAGAGGCTAGGCTTTTAGACTACATTAAGAGAAAAAGAAAGTGCTCCCTGGAGAAAATGGGTATTTGATAGTATCACTTCAGTGTTACCTGGATGGAGTTTGAGATAGCTGCTCTTCCTCCCAGAACTGATCCTTTTCAGGCATTGTAGAAGCTCTGCAGTAAGACTGGTTCTGTCTCTGGAAAAAGAAGGTGGATCTCATCAACAAAACCCAGTATATTTCTACATGTTCAGGAGATGAATACATAACTTCTGTACTTACAGAAAATGATACAGAGAGAAATTGCTCCCATAGTCATGGAATAAATAATGAGCCAATTAAAAGAAGTTAAATTATGTGTTTGTGTGGAGCTTGGCAACATGCCCAGCTGTGCTGTATAGATGTGAGATTCATAAACAACTTTTCATCAAACCAATATTATCCCCCTGGATGACGAGAAGAGACAGTTAATATGTCAATTGAGATGTCAGAAGAAGAGACTTTGATCAAGGATTAAAAACCCCATTCATCTACTCTACAACAGTGTTGATAGTACTGCCTGATGTTTTTGCTGCCAAAATTTCCAAAGTGAAGTAATCAATAACTGAATCAAGTAATCAATCTCTCCAAATCATATTACACACGAAGAAAATTTATTTTCAGTTACTGGACACTACTGTGTGTCCCAAGATACTGCCTTATCAACTCTTTCTTCCTCACAACTGTGCTTTTACTACACCTTTTATTTAAAGTACTGTCCATATTTCACCATACTGCTCCCTCTCCTATACCCACAGAATCACAGAAGGTTTGAGGTTGAAAGGAATCTCTGGGGATCATCAGAGCCAATCCATCTGCTCAAGCAGGGGTTGCCCATGACTATGTCCAGACAGTTTTTAAGCATCTCCAAAGATAGTGACTCCACAGCTTCCTTGGACAACCTGTGCTCAGTTGCCCTCACAGCAAATTACATACTGAGCAACCACAAATTCTCTTCTCTGCCTTCCCCAGTGACTCTTTCACCACTGCCACAAGAACTTCAGGACATTGCTAATATCAGATTCCCAAACTAAGCAGGTGGTTTCTGAATTGCCCAGAAACAGATTAAATTAGCAGTGCTGGCCAGCAATGAGGAATTCAAACACCTAGGAAGCAATATCTTCAGTGGAAACATTCCTTGATTCTGTATTTCTGACTTATAACCATCAAGAACAAATGTGTTTTCAGACACCAGCAATCTATATATTTAATTGAAACTGATTAAAAGCTGTGAAAATTTATTATTATACATAGAATGGCACCTGCCCATGGTCAGTATTTACAGAATCTGCTTTACACTTGTGTAGCTACCTTTGCCTTGGTTATCTCAAAGTGCTTTATGAACAGTTTCTTAAGCCTCACAGCACCTTGTAATGAAGGAAATGCAGACTTTACATCTAGGGGAAAAAAAAGACACAGTCACGCTAGAACTAAATGCCTAAATATCACAACTCGGATTTGCCTTTAATTTAATAAATGTTAAGTATGTATGTAGCTGTCACTGACTTTCAATTATGCAGAAGACAATTCATAGAATTTTTTAGAAGTATTTCTCTTTTACTGTATGAATACATAAATACCTAATTTTAAGCAATCCATTCCTAGGTTAAAGAGAGGTTGAATGTCATCTTTAGAAAGTATATGGAAAAAAAATCTTACCTCTTGGAGTACCTTTCATGGAAATGTACCAAAGGGCTTCACTGGATAAACAAATTTCACTGGAATTAAGATTCCTGTAGTGCACAGGGACAAATCCTTCCTAGCCCATAGGAACTTTTCAGAAGTCTAGAAGAAGAAGTGAAGGGAAAAGGCTGTACTCAACTGAAACTGCTGAAACTGCAGGGAAAATCTAGGTCAGCAAAATTCAATTACAAGAGCTCTATAAGCAATTGAAAAAAACACACTAATATTCATTAGAGGAAAAAAAGTAAGCACTTTAACTTTCAAAAATAAATTTAAATTTGAAAGCTTAAATAGTCACAAAATATATGCTTGAATGTGATTATTCACACTTTAAATTCTAAATGGGAAATGTGTGGGTAAGCTGCAAAAGTGACAATTACAATGCAGAAACCATACTACTTAGGCACTGAATTAATGCTATAATTTGAATCATGAATATCCACAACAAATTGTTCATAAAATATTCACACAGTGAACATGTTTACCAAATAAATTTACAAACTCAGGCATTAAAGTTATTGTGAGGATTTTTCTGAGTATTTTGTGAATGGAAGAAAGAAAATAATGTACTGAATAAATTATCCTCCAGAAATAGCCTCTTATTTTGTGATTACTGAGTAGATCAGCAAGAGTAACAAAAACTTTAATGGAATTGAGTATTAACATTTCATTGTACAATTTATTTAAATGGAAGAATTTAAGGATTTTTAAATTGCTGCAACTTGCAAGACTATCTCATTTTACACAGTTGATTTGGACACATTACTAACACACTGGGATAACCCTGTCCTAAATATAGTTCTAGGGAGAGAAGAATTTAGTATCCTGCAAGGAAGGGGGTTTTTTTCTGTTTTGAAAATTATTTGAATGCTATTATCACTAATGGAATAGATTTTCTCACAGGTCAGTTGAGGTAAGATATTGTGTGAAATCTAAATGTGAGCCACCCTATCAGAAACTGGTAGAAATAGAACCAGATAACAGACTTCAGACCAAAGCAAACTAACGTATTTAGTATTGCAAGGATATTTACTGATTGCTCCATTTTAATATGCAGAATATAGCCTAAAGGATTTTGGGGTAATACCAGAAGATTTGGGGGGTGAGTTTAAGTAGACTGGTACTTTTCTTTCATTTATGTTATTTTATAAATATTTATTCTCAAACCAAACACTGCTTGTATCATTTCCTGTATATCTGGTGTATCATGCACATATCCAACACACACAGATACTAGAAAGAAACATTACTGTTAGACTGTGGAACACCTTAAACTGGAGTGTTGTCCATGAGATGAGATCTTAACATTGCTTAGATACAAAAACCAGCTCTAGATTGCTGTTAAAAATTGCATATATTTTGGCTAATAATAATAATGATGATGATGATGTCTTCCAGAAATAACACAAAGAGGAGTCTGAATCCCATTGTATCAAACACATGTTGTGTTGTATCTGTCAAAATATCTTGCTAAATACCATGGAAAGAGGCAGGATCAAAACCAGAGCAGATTTTATGGGCTATTTATTTTGTTTCTAGAATAGACCAGTGATTTTATTGCCCATTAAAACTACAACTAGGTTTCATTCAGAAAGGAATATTTAAAGCATTCTTGCACAACTGCATTCCTGTGAGCAGCTGTTTAAGTTCCAAGAGATTAAAAGGATTACATCTGGGAGTTTAAATGTAACCACAGCATCCATATTTTTCTCCCTTTGGGGCATTCAACGTTGCAGTCCAGTGCATGAGTCATATTTCAGGTTTTAATAATATATCTCAAGCATAATCTGTAATACCTTACATGAATCAGGTTGTGGGGTCTCACACAACTTTTCATGTTCCTGTGAACAGCTTCTCCTTTTACTTCTCTCACATAATATAACCCTGAATTTGTGGACAAAATGTAGTGTTGAGTGTGAGTTTCCACAAGCCAGATCCATCAGTTACCCCTAACTTAATACTTCTACTCCACAGTTCTGTGTCCTCATGCCATTTTACTTTAAGTGGTAATTTACAAATGTGATAAATTACATCTAAATATATTAGGAAATCTAATTAGTAACATTCATATGTACATTTGAGAGGTGGATCTATACCAGCTAGTGAAGGCAAAGTATAAGACAATGAAGAACCATTGATATTTAGAAGCTGAGGCCTTTGAGCCAGTTTTGGACTGCTTACTGCTAAAAAAAATTACTTCTGAATCTTCATAATAAGATGATCATGCATCTCTTAACTCCTTTTGGCTAAATCCAATAGAAAATTTTCTCCACATTTGCCATATACAAGAAGAACAATCAAGTATGTAGCAAATGGAAGCTTAAAAGTCAACTGAAAATAATTATAAACACGTTTCTCCTTGTGTGAATGTTCTCTCTGAATTTATTTCTTTGAATTTAAATTGATTAGGCACAGACATTACAACTGACTTCAATCATTGCAATCCCATAACACAATAATGTAAAGGGTAATAGCTATAGATTAAAAGCATCTGAAAAGATGTTCTCAGAGACAACTATGTGATGGAAATACACATCCTGCAGATACACCAGAAGACAGAGGACTGGAAAGAAAAGCAAAAGATTCTGCCATCAAGTGGCTTGAGATAAGAGTCAAAACAAATAAGACTGATAGGGGCACAAACTCTCAGCAGGACAAGGCAGCAGCAAGGTCATGGAAGAAACAAACATTGCCTATTGATGTTCACATATTAGCTCTCAATACAGGTGTCAGCACTCAGCTGTCATAAAAAGTAACTTCTATAATATAGTTACTGTCTAAAACAAGGCCCCACAGCTCTGGTCTGTAATTCAGACTGAGGTTTGAGAAAGATAGAAAGCATGATAATGAATCAAACAGCTACCTGAGGACAATCCTCCTAAGGTTTAAGCGCCTTCATTGTGCAGATGGTTTGACAGTTCCATGTTGATGAGTTTCTGTGTACTCACTGTCTGGTTACCTTGGGACCTTCTACAGAACCATCCTAAACCTGTCCTAAACCACCTGCTACCAAAGGAACAGCAACATCCCCAACACCATTTTATCTCCTGCTCTCAGATCCCTGAGTGCACTGAGACCTCAATTGCCCTGATCAGCCTCACCTTGGAACTCCTTTCAAGCCCTTCACTCATGGACCCAGGAGCCTCACTGCAGCTCAGACCAACACCTTCAGTCTCTGGTTAAGCTATATATGGGAAGTATGTCCCTCTCCAGTGTTGCCACAGCTGTGCCTCTACTTGCTCATGAACCCTGATCATCCTGGCCTGTGGACCAATTCCACAGTTTGACGTTGGACCTACCTTGTCACTATAAACTTCTCTGGTGATCACTGGGCTGTATCTGCCTATTCCTTCTGATACCAGCTTTACCATTTTCCTGAAACAGATATAAAACAGACAAATTCAGACAACATCTATTTTGCCCATTGATGTCAAATAAAAATGCTTTGTTTTAATTTCCATTGTCTGGTCTCCCACTCTTATATCCATCACTTCATGTAAAAGCACAAGTATTCATTGAAGATGTAGAATGATATTACTGTTTAATGAACTTCTGAATGTGCTTTGAGTTGTAATTATTTTCCTAGATTCTCCTGGTCAAGAATGATATAAATTGCTTTGAAGCTTGAATGAGATTCAGAATAGTTGTTATGAATGTGCTACTCTGTATGAGCTACAATTGAAGGGGAAAGTGGAAGGTTGTGGTTGTTGCTACTTTCATTTTTTATTTTTAACAATTCAAAGTAATTAAAAAGGCAGACTAAAATTTACTGCCTTTCTATAAAGCAAAAAAAAAAAAAAAAAAAAATTTGTCCCTCATATAATTGCCCAAGTCTGCACAGTGCCTAGTGAAGAATTCATACCATGAGGAGGAAGCACACTGAAATAAGCATGGCAATTATAGCCTTCTGCCTCTTCATGGAAAAGCCTCTCATGTTCAAACAACCTGTTTGTCATTGCTGAAAGGATACATCTCTTTTCCTGCTGTGGTAATGGGAAAAAGGAATGTCACACTTAGTAGCTGCAAAATTGCTGGCACGTGAGTGCAGGATTTTCCACTGACATGCCTTCTGTGCTGTTGCTGAATGGGGTATAGACCCTGTGGTCATGCCATAAACACTGCATTCCTCCATGATCCTCCTGGGTGCTGTGTCATGGAAATTATGTACTTTGTTATCAATACAGGCTGTTCTTGTACCCCTTGTTTGGCTGCTTCTTCCAGTGATTTCTTGCACGCGCGCATTTCCATTCCCATGGCATTCCTGGAAATCTTTGTATTTCATTCCACAAAGACTGGCCTGGCAGGATTGCTATAGATGTGTTTTGGGGGAAGAGATGGTGTCCTAAAAGAGATGTTCTGCTGCATCCCTGGGAAACTTTGCATATGTGAAGTTTTCCACATTCCCAAAGTGGTTTTGGTTCAGAAGTCTCATTCACACCTCTTGGGTATTGTCCCAGAAATACCAACCTGCTGAGGAGCCTCACAATGCGCCTGGTGTTCTGTCCTGCCACTATGGCTTCCAAACTAGGACTGCCGGAGGGAGATGCCCACTACTGTCCCAGAGAAGACTGAGCATACGTCTGTGTATGGATTCAGGACAGTTCCTGTTGTGATTTGGGATGTTGTTCTCCCTGCTGAAGTACTCCCTTGCTCAGCAGGTGTTTTCATCAGCAATGTGGTATCTCTGAAGATGATGGTGCTGCATTATTTGATGTTTCTTCTGGAGATAATCACGGATGAGGAAGAGGATGCAGGCATAACTGTATGTTTGTGTGTGTGTGACTATGAGTGGTTGGAGTGAACGGGTCCCATTCAGTGGTAGCCTCATGAAACCATCCCTAGGCTGACCCTCAGGTAGTCTTGCAGCCTGGTCTGTGGGAGAGCTGGAGAGAGACCCACACCTGCATGAGGGAAATGTTACACTTTGTTATAGGGCAATAGGTAGAGATGTGATTCCAATGAACAGGGTGGTTTCTACCCTCGGGTTGAAATTGGGGTGAGGGGCATTTATGATCACGACAAGGGGATGTTAAAGTCCTCAGGCTAGAAATGGTTTTCAGACACAGACAGGCTGTCTAGTACTGCTGTCTCTGCATCCTCCAGCTGATGGCAAGACACCCAGATCAGGTAGAATCAGTCCTGGGCTTCTCACCACATCCTAAGCTGCTGGTAGCTCCAGAGAGTTGTCCTGGGGCAACTGAGTGGTCACATCCTGGGACTGAACCGTGGCTCTGCCTCTGTGACCAGCTTTAGCCCTGTCCTGTGCAGTAAGGATCAGACCAACTCCACACAGACCTGGACTGTGTTGACTGCCCCTTGGCAGGGAAGTGGCTCCTCTTCCAGTGGAATTAAAAGGAGAAACTGCATGCTCTTCACGTCGACTGGGTCTAATTTTTCCTTGACATACATTGCTTGGTTTCCCTAAAAAGAAAACTTCTTAACTACTGTAGCAATTTTAGCAATACACAGATGATCATCGCTTTATTAATTTCTCAGTCATTGCCAACAATATTTCAGAACTCCTACTGAAATCATTATTCCTTCTTCAAGGCTAAGTATCTAAATCACTTGAGACTGCCTTTCATCATTGTGTGGAACACCTTAATCACACCTGAAATTCCTCTCAAAAAATAGTGCTAGGATGTTAGTCCTCACCCACTGGCTTGGCAGTATTATTTCCTCCATTTTGTTTTGTAGGGGACTTAGGAATCAAAACTGGCAAAACACTTTTTCTAAAACGGCATTTTTTCTAAAACGGCTTTTTTTCTAAAACTGCATTTTTTCTAAAACTGCATTTTAACAGCATTTTAGAAGGACTATTCGCTTTATGATAGCAATACCTTGTTCAGAGTAACTCGGACAATGTGTCAGAAGCTGAACCTGTCTTGCAGTGTCTGAAAAACTGAAGAAATGCCTCTTCTAAAGCAGACTCAAGGTTGCTGTGTTCAGAGGCATTTGCATAGCCACTGTGGATAAAGAAGCAATCTTCAATGGAATTAAAACTTCTCTCAAGAGCTGAATGATTCTTCATCATATAGTATAAACACAGACAGGCCTTTGAGCAAATTCTTTCTGATTAAATCTTTTTGGTGATTCCTTTAACAAAATAAAAGAAACAAATAATTTTTCATTTTCCATGTACATTTTACTCTGAGATTCAAATTAATTTCCCATTGTTCTTTTCTAGAAACATATTTCTGTGAGAAAAAAATCAAAGTTTCTACTGTTACAAGGTAAGAATAGGAAAAGTATTTCCTTTTTTCAGACTTAAAAATACAAGTATTAAATACCCATTTTAGTCATATATTTAACATCTGCTACAGATGAAAATAGCAGCCTATTTTGTTCTCAGATCTCTTACAGGCTTGTCTTGGTCAAGAGAATGTCAATATAAAAGTGTGATTGCAGGCAAGGCTATAAAATGAACACCCCAAGAGTTGTAATACTCTTGCATCTATCTTATGATCAGAAGAGAAGAGCTTAGCTACTTTCCTGCCAAAAAAATTTCTTCTCTGAACATGTGTATGAACTCTGGCACCGTTATCTGGTGCACCTCTTGTCCTGTGATAGGCTTAATCATCTCTGTGGAACCAAAAACGACTTGTGGCTAAATAAACACCCTTAGCTGTTCCCTGCCTGCCAGAACTGTACAGGGAAAACTGCAATAGAAAGTACCAGTCCTTTCCTGGAAGTAGATTTGTCTTGTCCACCTTTCTTGTGATTTAAGGATATAACAGAATTGGGAAGAGAGAAGTCATTTTTGGAAGCCAGAATGTTAGCCTGGGGTAGAAGTGTGTCCAAGACCTTTCCGTGCTCAAGACTGTGAAGACCATAAAATGATTTTTTAAGGGTTGGAGCTGGTCTCTTCAGCCATCTACCTAAACCCATGATGATGTCAGTGGTATACTTAAGAGACATCCCTATGGCTGAATGAAGGGGGCTAAGAAGTCAGACCACATTGATAGCGTGTTTGGCTGGAAGTGACTACTGGAGAAGAGAAATGGAAACTTTTTTTTTTTTTTAATGAAGCTTTTTATTCAATTGTTAAATAGAAAGAGATAATAACTTAACTGTGCAGACAAAAGGAGGAGCACACCAGATGTATAGGGTTTGTACATTTATATGGCTTGGGGAATAAACTTTTTCAGGAAGATGAAAACCTTGATTCTTAACAGAATTAAATGTCATACTGATCCAAGCCAGGATAGGAACAAAGTAGGAAACCCATAATTTCAATATTCACAGAATAGGTTCTTCTTCTTCACGTCAGTTGTGGATGCTAGATCGTCTTTGGGTCCTCACTGTAAGTGAAATGAGAGAATACTTAGCTTTCAAAGATCTCTGAACAAATTGTAGCATCTCCAAAATATGTACATGCTAAATCACATTTTATCTGGCAGCTAAGATTGCTTTATATTTGTGGACACATTAAAGTGGCATGGGGAGTTTTTTTATTTTTCTTTTCTTCCATAGCAACAGTGGACAGAAATAGATATTACAAAGAGACAATGCAAAATTGCTGGTTTGGTTTGGATATACAGTCAAGTTAGTGCCTTTCAGTGGATTCATGCAAATTCTGTGTGCTTGTTCCTATCCCATGGCAAATACAAGGTTGCATGACACGGCTGAGCTTCCTTTTCCACCAACATGAGCTGCACCATTGTGCAGTTGCTGTAGGCTACAGTCACACACACAGGCATTCCTTTATTCCAGCTGGTGCACACTAACTCACAAGCCTGTGGTCACTTAATTGTTTAGTTCTTAATTAAATGGGACTGAAGAAAATATGTTCTAGCTGGATAGGTTCCAGGAATCCTGACCGTGAAAATGCTGCCTCTCTTCTTCCAGGGGGCTGGGTGACCTCATTCACCATAGATCTGTCTCACCCTCTGAACTGTGTGATTAAAAACTGCACCTTTTCCAGAAGAACAATATATTCAAATGCTGCATTATGATTTATTCTCTTTCTTCTGTGCTAGTAACACTAGCAGCGTCATTAAAATGATTGCCCTTATTGGCATGTGCTTTGGACTGGCACATATCTGAGAGGCAAGGTGAACAGTGAATCACCTGACTAACACGACTTATCCTGAGTGTGGCCCCTTCTGCATGAATGAACAAATGGTGACAGCATAGAACTGATCCCTTAAGTCAAAAGCAAGGAAGGAAGTGATGACCCTCGTGGAGAGCAGTTCTTCAAGGCTTTTCCTGAGTGAGTAGAAAGATTTATTTGACATAGACTGTTTTCCTGGCCATTCTCCTTGTTCTCAGACTTACCAGCAGTAAAGGTGGCTTGGAAACCAGAAGCTGTGTGGGCACTATCTGTGACGAACTCTACAAGCATAAGATTACTAGAGGCAACTATGCCATTGGGTGTCTTTGATCCACAGGTCTTGTCCATTAGAATTGCAGAAGACTTGCTGGATCCATCATAAACTTTAACATAATCACCTTGACAGCCTCTAGTTTTCTGCAGCTGAAAGGCTTGAAAGTGCAGGGAAACCTGGAAGGGAAGAGAAAGCCAGCTTTTAATATACAAGTACACTTCTTTCATGGAATGGCCTTTAAAAACAGACAGAATTTAAACTGCAGCCAAGCACGGACTCACAGACTAGAACTGCTTACCCAGCTTTGCCGCTCTTCCCCTGAGGCTGCAGGGTTCAGATCTAATCACTGAATGCTCCCATGCTCAGGGTGCTTTGTCTTGACTTTGCAAACCTGAAGCCTAACATATGAAGGTTTTTCAAAATCACAACTCTGCATTGTCTTTGGCTATACCTGGCTTAAGCACATAAGAAGTAGAGACTAATTTGAAATTTCTCTCATGGAGCGGATCTCATCTGGCAATTGCTGTACACACAAAGCACAAGACGCTTAACCTAGAAAGAAGTTCAGCCATATTTCAAGACCACTGTTAGCCTGTGATTACCTTTCTGGATCGGGTTCGGATGAGCCAGACACAGTTGGTGTTATCTGAGTAATTCCTTGGGTAGTTGGCAGATCTCAGTGACCCAGAAGGTCCATCAAGAATAGTGCTGCAGCGACCTGAGGGAAAAATGCTTGCTTCAGCATCAGGATTGCAGAAGTTTTCAGTCATTCACAACTACAATCGCTTCAGAATGTACTGATCTCTGTTTTGTGATCTGTCAGCACTCATTTCAGAGTACTGGTACATCTTGATTAATATGAGGAATCATGTTGTCCTAATTTTCACATAAAGCATCAAAGAGGAAAGTAAAGTAGTGCTTTGAAAAGCATTACTTTTTATTGATTACATTGGTCATTTAGCAAGAGATCTCTTTCTGCATCTCTATAAAGAGTGTGAGAGGTTTCAATTCACAGCAGGTAGTACCACTGTTTTTCACTGAGAAGGGGAAGTCAAGTGATGTCAGAAGAGTCAAGTACAAATATGTCTCTGCAATCCTTAAATTATAACCTTAGGAGGAGCCCTTGCGGTGCAAGAAGTTAACACTTTATTCATCAGGTTTTCTTCTCTTTGATTGAATAAATTTCTGTGATTTTATAAAAAAATTCTTCTAGCAGAGGTTAAATATAAAGAGTTTAAACATACAAACTCAGAATGACAAACTTTTGAAAACTGGACAAGGCAACATGAAACTGTTCTAGTTCAAAGGAGCATACAACTGTTTTGGTTTGGCTCAGGTCTTAAATACCAGTTGCCATAAGGAACAGTGATGTCTGGCTCTTTTGGGATTTATAGTTGTCTACTGAACTGTAAGAAGCCAACTGACTCCACTGAAGTTTACAATGTGGTGTGTAGTTAGTCCAGTCGCACAGCAGCCAATTATGCCAATAGCAAATGTATTTGAATTAATTTAGAGGAGGTTTCCATTTTCTCACTAATCACAATGTCCCTCCAGCTTCACCTTTGCATTCCCTCCCAGAGTAACCCTGGTGGGTACCAGGAATTCCTGAGAATAGTCTCACGATCTGAGGAAAACCTGCCTAAATCTGAGTTGAAGATAACATGGTGGCTTTGAGATACTTACTGCAGTTGTAAAGTTTGTTGATTTTAGCCACATCCAAGTTGCTCATCCCCTGTCTCTGTCCAATATGTACTGATCCATCAGGAATTGGTACAATAGTTGCTTTCCCAGTGGTGTTGGTGAACGTGTATCTGAAAAAACCCATAAGAAATTGTGTTCTCTAAGCACCATAACTTCTTTTAAGATTCAATGGCATGCTTTGAAGGGAGAACAAGAATTATACATATTCAGTTGCTGTGACTAATAGTGCTGTTTAAATAGGTCTCATTGAGATCTCCAGCACCAAGCAGAATCAATGTCCAGATGCCCTCCTTTGCTCCCAAGCCCAGCCATGCAGTGTTCCCTAATGGAAAGCTAAGGGATAGTGTATCCCAATCCCAGGGAGCAGCTTGTCTGAACTGACTCATAGCGTTTTTCTCAGAAGGGGAATTGGGGAAACTGGTAGTTAGGAGATAGAAACTAATTTGAATGTAAGATGTGAGTTCCGAAAATAGCAATGCTGTGCTGCTACTTACGGGCCATAGTGCATTACTGAGGAATAGTCATATGGAAGACCCAGGTTATTGGAGTTTTCAAATTTCTTGAAGTCTGGTCTGTCAGCTGTAATATAAGATATTGTACTTAGAGCATGCTTCCTACCTACTCCCTTCAGGGAAGAAGGGATAGCTGGGAGCAGTAGGATGTGTCTGCACCACTTCCTGCATTGAGGAGTTCAAAGTACTTACCAGGACTGATGTACTCCCACATGATCTTCACGTGTTTATCTCTGTCACTTCGAGAGTGTTCATGCAAAAAGCCCAGAGCGTGCTCCAGTTCATGCTGAATTACTCCTTTCCACATGCACCCTCCTTTCATCACAGAGACAGTCTGTCCACCTCCTACTTTCCCATAGTTGGACCAGCAGCTGAGAGAGGCATTGAACAACAACAGAAGACTCATGGGATTTTTGTTGGCAGGCAGGCAAAGAGGCAGAACAGAGAACCTTGCTTCACACACCTCTTGTGGTAGTGGAAGGATTCCTCCCTCTCCACTGTGATAGTCAGAGTGTACAGAGGCAAAAGTGGCCATGGCATATAAAAGAACAAAGAGCATGATCATTGCTAAATCCTTCTGGAAGACTTTCGTTAGCACAGAGGTTTCTGAATTCTGACTTTACCATGACTTTAACTCCCTTGAAATAACTTGGTTTTGCTTTTTTTTTTCAAAATACTAAACACTCTATCAGAGCTGGAGCTAAGAGGAATAATACTTTCAGGCTAACAAGTGTTGAACAATTTTCTCATAAGCTCTAATTCTGAGCTTGATAGCCAACAGTTGGATTCAGAGAACTGCTTATTTCATAAGTTAAAATTGGTTTACTTGTGTAAATAGGACCTACAGTAATCAATATATGTTGTGCTCAAGTGTGCATTATACCACATAGAAAACATGAGCTTAGATATTTTTTCCACCTTAATGAGGCTTTTCCATGATTTGCATTACAGTGAGTTGCTGATGTACCTGATGAACCCTTGCACTAACAAGGCATCCAAGGAGGATATCTTGGCACTGTGATAAAACAAAAGCCTCTCTGAGGTCACAGAGAAATCAGTGTAGTAAAGAATTGAAAAACAGTGCAGAAAAAACTTGTTAATTTATCACTCAACTCACCCATCAGCAGATCTAATACTGAGGTAGTCACGTTCTGTCTTGCGCTTCACAAAATTAATACAAGTCAATGCTTCAAATTCTGCCATGGCATCATGAATCCCTTTTACATGGCTCTCCTCTGGAAAAGAAAGGGTTAAGTTTAGGGGTCACAAGAGGACATTAGCAGATGCCATTAAAATCTCATACGTTCTCAAAAACAGGGTAATTGAGGGACAAAAACATTAGCCTAGGTTCTTTCCTGGTTTTTGCTCAGTACTGAATTTTGTTTAAGATTTTAACAGCCTAGCACAAGATCCCTTTTATCCAGATATTTGTCCAAATGTATTCAGGTGCCTCTTTTTTTCAGCTACTGGTTCTTAAATGGTGATTTTTGATGTATCTTCTTATTGGACATTTGGAGACAACTAGGGGAAGCTGTTTTGCTGATGAAAAGGAGACCATTGAAGCCCCCCTGTAACAGGCATGAATCTTATAAAGGCAGGTATTCTGGAAGACACAATCAGAGGGAATAGTCATTCTTGTCTCCAAGAGACCAGTCCCAAAACACTATGGATGTAAAACTTCTCAATGAAATTTGATCTTTTTCTGGTTCAGGTCCTTGTAACTTAAAATTTATCTGTGTATGCATAGCACAAGTAAATCCTGAGAACTGATTTATTCAACTGTTTGTGTGCTCACTAGATGTAAGTTTCTATCTGAAGTGTATTGGATACAATCCATTAAAAAAAAATTGCAATTTAAACCCACCATAAGTAGGATCCAACACATAGGGAATGCGAACAATCCCATCGCTGGACTGGGGCCAATTGCAATGGCGACAGTTGATGGCACTGCGACTCCTTCGTGGAACTATGTCACCTTCCTGCAAGAACTGAGAGCTGTCTGGGGAGAGAGAAAGGGTGGAAACATTTGAGCCATAGATTGCTGGACACTTGCTAAGAACACTTGGAAAAGCAAGCAGTCACAATAGTAAGAATGATGTTTTACTCTGGTACTATTTAATCATCCATGACACTGAATGAATGGCATCAAATATCTCCCCAGGAAGGTGCTGGGCAAAAGCAGGAGGTGCCAAGAAAGAAACCCAAGAAGGTGGGCAAACCTTCCAAAAAGAGGAATGTTGTCAGGAGAAAACTGTAGGAGTATTTGGTGTCTCTTTCTACAGACTACTTTACTTAAGTGAAGTTACTTGAATGACCCTTGGAGGAGAAAATGTGAGAAAGGCAAGCTGATAGATCAGGGCATGTTTGGAAGGATCAGGGAAGAGGAAGTCTTGAGCAAGGAGAATAGAAATGAATGCAGCTTATCCAGGAGTCTGTACTGCAAAGATACAAGATGGTTGAATGCAAGCAATGATTCATTCAAGAAAAAGGAAGTTAAATAGCAAAGCATCCAAATATCCACATTTTCTCATAATGTCCAAAGAATGAGAAAGATATTGGAAGCTAAAGCTGAAGAAACTTTCTGAATAGCTTTCAGTTGCCTCCACAACTGGGAGCATTTTTAGTACTGACACAATTGTCTCGAGTTGCTACCAGGCTTCAGCAGACCACACGGTAATCCCAGTGGCGTCTCTTACATGGTGGTATGTAAGATGGGAAAAACATTTGCACAGATTGTGGTAAGACATTGTACCTCCCACATCACCCCCAACACCCAGCAAAGACAGACTCCTTATAGACAGGGATTTGGTGGCATTACCTTTGTTAACTTTCAGAATTTTGTCAAAAATATCTTCATCCTCATCATCAGTCTCTGTAGGCAAAGGAGATTCTGTGCAGAAATACAAGAGTATCACTTTCTCATTCCCAGGGAAAATATGAATCCTGATTTTTTACTCTGATGATGCATAATTTTTCCAGTGATGCATGCAAAACTTACAGAGCATATTTAGGGACTGGAGGGATGTTCACTCATGTAGATGTTTGCTCAGTGACACAATCTTGAGAACCTCCCAGCTGTGGTTATTTTGGCATTAATCTAGTCCCAAGAGCCATTCTCCTTCAATTATTTCATTCTCTCCCTTTTTTTTCCCTAGCCATCATATCTAAGGCCTGGGATGGCACAGTTTTATTTCTTAATGAACAACTCACACTCCAATCCCCAACATAAGATATCAGAAGCAAAAATGGATGGAGAGCAGTCCTGCTGCTTCTTGCTGGACATGATGACCTCTTGAAAAACCCTCAAAACCAATGAAATTGGAACTGCATTCCTGTTCTATGGGTCAGACTGATGACTCCAGCTAAGCCCAGCATCAGGGACTCCTAGGCCTTGCTAGCAAAATTGGCCAACTCAGCGCATTATGCAACAAGTCTTGACGTCAAAAATCCCAGAAACTCATGACCTCTGTGCTTCTTCTAACCTTTGGAAGCGACTTCATTCGGGGTGTTACTTAAGCAGAGCTATTTTTAGCAAAAGTAACAGCTGAGGTGTTTAGCAAGGCCAAGCAATTAGCCAAAACCAAGAGACTTTGCTTTGCATGAAACACCGTGGTTAGTGCATTCATTTAAAATTCCTCAAAAAGGTTAATTTGTGTTAAGCTTGTGCTATTTTCTGGAGTAACTGAGTAGATAACAATCAGTATATCCTCTCAAATATGCACTTGTAGATGGAGTAGGACGTACCATATATATTCTCTTGCGTAGTAACCTGCAAGAACAATATATTAGTATTATCCCACAATTTATAATATAACATTAAATTAAATAATAAAACATATAAATTATCAAAAGTGTCCAGGCTACCATTGAAAGAATCTTTCACCAGTGCAGCTTTTATATACTGTGCCATGTGTAAAGAAGTACCATGGAGTGGTAGCTATTCTTCTTTGGTACCTTGGCAAGTATGGATATCATAAAGGGAAATGCAATCTGAAGTGTGGAATAAGTTTCAGATACTCTCTGATACACTGTTGAGCAGAGAAAATTTTACTGCACAGGTGTAGATGCAGGTGGAGTACAAGAGTCTTGACCTTACTTTCCGCAATGTTGAATCCCAAAATGATCAGAAGAGCTGAATTAGCTTTCCTTACCTCAGTAGGTTCTGTCGCTGAAAAAAGAAAATAAAAAGGGACAAATTAGGTTCTGAATGCAACTTCGCCGTGTTCAATAGCATGGATCTCCTCAGCCATGGGAATGCCTTTGGCAGATCCCTTTGCATGGAGGGGAATGGACTGCACTAACTGATGCACAGAAACCTGGTCACTTACCATCTAAGAATCAGCAAAACATTTTATCAGCTTCAGCGTGGAAAATTACGAAAGAAACCAGTGAGAAAAAAATGTTTTGTTCCCAAATTTCTCTGCCACAGGTGCAGGCTAACCAGCTCAACAACATCCTCTGGTTTCACAGTGTCAAAGAATAAAGTTATAACATGGGATGGAGGCTATAATTTAGCATGGGGAAAATAATCTCAGCTTCAGTATGTTCCTGACAACAGCTTGGTACCATTCTGAGTCCTAAGGTGCCTTTCTACTGTGACGCCTTCTGATTTTTACCAAATATCAGATTCTAGATACAAACCGGAAGTGAGAATCTGACCTGATGTATAAATTTCTAACTTCACTGTTATAATATCAAAAAAGTTTAAAAATTGGAAGGACCTCCAGAGGTCATCAGTTTGCCTGCTTTCCCTAAGGCAGAAACAGTTTTATCTATATTATTTCTGGCCACAGTTTGTTTGACCTGTTCTTAAGTATGATGGATATGTTGCAAGCCTATCTGGCAATCTCTTCCAGTTCCCTAATAATTCATCTTCCTTGTCAAAGCATGAAACAATTTTGGTTTTCCTATTCAACACTGAAACAGAGAACACTCATGTAAACAGCTATTATTTCCAAGCCCATCTGTGCCCCAAATTTTACTATAATTTTTTTCAATAAAAAATATGTCAAGCTCTATCACACCTTGCAGCACCTTTCCCTTTTCATAATTATTGCTCAAACGTACTGAGGGGATGTCTTCCTTTTCAGACTCTATCTAGCACCTGCAACAGAATTGCTTTTATTGAGTCAAAAACAGTTCAGTCTGTGTTTTCAGACTGTTACTTCAGTCATACAGCAATGGAAGTCCACTGTAATGATCGTGGTTTATTATAAAAAAGTTCAGTCAGTTCATACCAGCTGCATTAGAGAGATTCATGGCATCTGAAAACATCCTGTATGGAAGCACATTTTTGACTGGATTCAGAATTTATGCACCCAAGAGGCACTAGATTAATTGAGTAGTCAAAGTCAGTGGGAATTAGGCTCCAGATTCCTAGGCACACAAAGCCTGTAACTTCTTTTTAAAACCCAAATGAGACACCAGAGATCTGCCATCTCCTTGATGAAAGGAACATCTGGTGTGATAGGGCTTTCACAATTATACAGCTCACATTTACCCTTCACTGTAAATACTGAAAGATGTCTCAAAAGGCACAAAAACCAGTAACAATGATAAATTAAAACTTGTTGTATGCATTTGTCCCAATAAACCTGCAACTTTCAGTCTCAGCAACTGACTAGCTTGAACTCGACCAAGTGTGTCCCTTGGCCCCTTCTAAATATACTGAGCTGTAATTTTACAACATCCCTTTTTTCCCATGCCATAAATGACAGTTCTAAAGAAGAATTTGTCAATTTTCTTTTGTCACTTACTTGCTCTATGTCAAGCAATTTTTTCCAAGGTGTTTTCTTCTCACACACATTACACCCAGCCTGTTAGTTTCTTGCTGTAGTTAAAGTTTGCCTACAGTTTTCTTTCCATTGACCTCTGAAGATCTGCAATTATCTCCTTACATTTTGCAAGTTAACAAAAGCTGTTCAGCTAAGCCTGTTCCAAACCAGAACAAAGCAAAGCTTTCTTTGATGCCTGACATCCCTTTCTCTTACAGCTGCACCAAGGTAGGCAAGGAGGCAAATGATCAGCAGTCTTATTATAACATTCATCTTAATGAAAAGTATCAAGATGTCTAATTAAAATTTCATTTTCAAGCCTGTGAAAGCACATCTAAATTAGCCTAATAAACCATACCCCAAAAGTCTGTGTAAAGCATATCTTTGTGAAAACACATCTGCACTCAGCTCAATAACAAATTATGAAACATGGCCTTATTCAAAAGTCCTGTGTCAGTGCTTTCACATGCTCTAAAAACAAGTCAAAACCAAGTATGTAACAAACAGTCAAGAGATAACAGTTGTTTTTAAAATACAGTATAAATCCTACTTACTTGTTGTGCTGTTTTCATAGTTCTCCTGTAAAACCAACAGGTAAAAGGCATTATTCTTCCATTAACTGACAAATGCAGCAACAATAGATTCAAAATCAGGATAAAGAGAGGAACTAAATTATTCGATTGCCTTTATTTATTATTATATCACTAATATTTTCTTGCAGGAAATTTATCAAAGTGGGCCTTCACAGCTTCCCTCCAGGAAGAACAGATCAGCTAGAAGATGGAGCACGACTGTATGGAGCTGCTCTCACCTGAATAGGGAAGCCCAGGGCAGCATGAAGCAGAAATGCAGTGAAGACCAAGAACCTCTTGAGATCCATTGTGCAGCTGGGACAGACCACCAGTGCGAGTCCTTTTCTCCGCCCGCCCAGGATCGCTGCCGCTAGATATACCAGCAGAGCCTGCTCTGCCCGGGCTGAAAAATCCTGCCCCAGCCAATGGGAATCTCAGCAGGAAGCAAACTTCTTTTGCTGCCTCACCAGCCAGTTTAGCCTCTGGGCATCTCCGGTGCTGCGCTATCGCTATCGCTGTCACCGTGATCTGTAGCATCCCTAGGTGTCCCACGGTCATTCATGCTGCTCTCTAGAGCTGGCTCAGCCTCGTGCTTGTGCTGCCATGCACTTCCTCTGCTTCTTGAAGGATCTGTCCTGAAATGTTCAGTTTGACTGTTACCACATAGACAGCCCACAAAGTTCCTGGATAACTTTCCAGAGTACTGGATTGTTAGGATTTCAGAGGGTAGGTGACTTTTTTCTTTATGTCACTGAAATTACAGAAGGCCATGACAGTATTGTGTTGCTTTGAAACATAAAACACATGGCTACTCAGTGAGCTTATGACTGTGTCTTCCCTGAGAAGACATCCTTCATCTTCTCAGCTTATGCTTCTATAAGTAGAGAGTTTTGGTTTTTCCTGTACATTTCTTGATGTTTCACCACGTCAGGAACGTCTCCTGTGTTCCATTATTTCTAGCAGTCTGACAGTTACAGGTGCCCTTACGAGCTTTGTGACCAGGAATCAGAGAGGGGGAAAAGACAGCAGCAGCATAAGCAGCACTTACTCATTTTGAAAATGATTAACAGATTTGCTTTGCTGGAGTGCACTTGTCCAGAAATGGATGTAGGAAGCAGTGAACAGATCCAGCAAGAAATGCTTGTAGGAGGCAAACCAGCAACCACTGAGCCTCTTATCACAGCAACCTCTTCTCACAGCAAAGCTTTGTTTAGTGAACCATTTGCTGAAGCTGCTGTAGCTGGGAAAGTGTTTGGTCTCTGATACACTTTTAGTTTGTGCCAGAGTACATTTTCTACACACGGAAAAGGAAATTGGATTATAAAATGCACTGGATTCTGTCTCTAGACCATGCTAGAGCTCAGATGCCGTCAGAGTAAGTTTTAAACCCACTTACGCTGTTATTCCTTATTTCTGCATTGAATAAGATATTCTATAAATTCTCCATGTTGGTGAATGAATCAAGAAGCAGCAGAAGGCTTTCCATCTATTTGTCTCCAAATTATACCCAGTCAAGAGTAGGAGTTAGATGGAAGTGCAATCTGAATTGTGTTGGAGGGGATTACTCTTTATTTTGCTGATGGAAAGTTCACAGTGCACACTGCTGACTATTTTAAGAAAGTCTGGACTGACAAAATCCAGGGATAAACTGTTATCACCCCCACAGGGAGGCAGCACAGGGGGATATTACTTTTCCCTTTCTGTCTCTGCACACTGGCTGAAGGAAGGTATGCCCTAGGCACGGATTAGTAAAAAGCAGGGTAGCACATGGTCCTTGTGACCATGAAGAAGCATCAAGCAGGCATTGTCAGCATGCTAATCCTGCCAGTTTGTGTGTCCTTTTTGCACACAAATGTTCTTACAAAGCAATGCTAAGTGTCTTTTTTTAATATTTGTTAAGGATGAAAATCTTCCTTGTGCTAAAGCAAAGCTGTGCAGGTCTGGTCTGCAGTGGAAGAATGGTTCTCCATGTTTCTCACTCAACACAAGGACAAAACAAAAGTCCATGATGCCAGATACCTTGGCATGCCAAAACCATACCAAAAACACACTGCAAAATAAGGCTTGCACATAATCTGCTTCCATTAGTATTTAGGGAGAAAAAAGGAAAGATCAGACCACTCTCATAGAAAACCAGTCTGGGAGCAAAAGGATCAGAGGCAGTGGAGGGAATAAAACTTTAAAAGCAAATTAGGAAGACTGGTAACCTTAGCATCTTTGTAGCATGTTTTTGGGAAAATACTGCTCCTGAATGGCTGATTAGCTGCTTGTGCTCAGGAAAGAGTGAGGCAAAAATGATGCAGCATGTTTTATCCTGGACATGTTACTATGCTGCCATACTAAGCAGTTCATGGAATAGATTGCTGCATATCATGTTTTCCATAAGCTAACAAATAGTGCTGATGGGGCAGATGGCTTTTTGGGATCAAGGATGTGGCTGTAAATGCTGCAGCTGACAAAGTACACAGAACAGAGCAAGGGGGAGTGCTGGTACTCACGGCTCCTGCCAGTTCTGAAGATTTTATCACTTTTGCTTTGTGCCTGGTATTTAGATTCAATATTTGGTTATTTTCTAAAGTGTGGTATTTGTGGGGGAGGAATTGTCAGCAGACCTGTTTTCACCAATCAAAAAACACTCTACTTTATTGAGATATTGCAAAAACAGGACTTAGTTTTACTAGACACAATAAAGCTGGTACCTCTAGTAGAGAAAATGCCACAGAAATTGTTTTGAACCCTTAGGAATCAAGCAAAGACTCAGCAAAGAGAAGCTGTCTTTGCATGTATACAAGAAAATCACGTGGGGAGTTTTGTCAGACCCTAGTTCTCCTGTCAGTATATCCCAGTTTCTGGTGAACAGTAGGAATTCCACAGATTTTGAACATGTGAACAATTATTAGCAGATGTCCAAAAGCAACAACAAAATGTCACGAAGTACTTGGACAATGTCATAGTCTGCAAGAAGTCTTCACCAAAAATAGCACTGCTCCTAAATGACCACTACAAAACATGGAGTTATGCCTGAAGACATAGGCTGATTTGAAGAAATCTGTAGGCATAACCAAGAAAATAATATACAGACATATCAATTAAAAAAAAAATCCCATCTGTTGATATGGGAATTCACTGCAAATATACATAGTCAAAATCAAAACAGCAGATGTATAAAAGGTACAACACTTCTGTAGAAATCTTTCAGATTTTGCTCAGTCATATGTCATTTAGTCATATGTGTAATGCTGTTTTTCTCTTTGGAGTCTTTCACTGTAAACACCTCCCAAAATATAATGTAGACCATCAAGATTTAATTACAGAAAGAAATTGCACTAATTGCTACTAATTACTGTGTCATAAAATGCAGGAAAAAATAATTCCAGGAACTAATAGAAATCCTTATGTCAACCAGCTTGTGGAAGTTATGTGGTAGCTACCATAACTGAATCATGGTAAGATATTAACTCATCCTGAAAGTTTAAAATCATCTGGCTTTACCAAAACCAATCATTGAAGCAATGGTATGGACCACAACACATAACTGAAATTGCTGTGGATTGGCATCATATGAATAAACACCATACAACTACATATGCAGTCTGGGGTTTTTGACAAATCTGAACCAGGAATATATTATTTTAGATAGAATTGCTCATATAATTTTCCAGGAATGTCTGCTTTGTGCAGCATTTCAGTATTTTGGCTCATTTTCATTTGGAAAAGGAATTCTAGTTTCCACTGAGTTCTGGGTTCGTGAATTCTGAAGCCCCTTCCTCTGCCCAGGAAGTCTGCTCCTGTGCAGTGCTTTCAACTCAGTGCTTTTAGTCTCACTCTTACTAATTCCGAGTGCCCTAATCACACAGAAATAGCTTCCTCTTCTGTGGTGTCTTTATGATCAGATACTTTTCAGATATAAATCAGTCCTCACACAAGCTTTCTCTGTGCTCGCTTAAAGGACTTTCAGCCCTTTAGTCTAATAATTCCACTCTTCTTGGTTCAACAATTACATTTTAATTCCTCCCAAGTTGCCTGTACCTTTTTGGTAGTGCAATGATTAGGAGTGGACAATTTCAGTGGAATCCATATCAGCCAGTACTGCACTTTGCTGGTTGAGAGTATTATTGAAGCGTTGGCAGCTCCTGAGGGTTTCACAAGTAACTAGCACAGACTTCAAGTCCCCATATGGAAGACTGATGTGTTACAAAAGACAGTTCCCGACAAGTTAAAGTGGAGTTAGAAGCTGTTTTCCAGTGCCCAAGACCATACTTGTTGCATCCATAGATTTACTTGTCCTTCATGTCCCTCTCCACACTTCTTCTTTGGATCCTACCTCCCAGAGAAGACCTGAGGTAGTTCAGGTTCCTATTCTACTTTCTGTTATGCTTTCAATCTTTGAGGGCTTCAATGTCATTGCTAACACCATCTGAAGCAATGAATCCACATGGTCTGCAGGTTATTTAGCAGAACACTGACATATCCTCCATGATATTAATGACTAGCTTCAGCTGCAGTCCTAGCCCTGACTGTTTATTGAAAGAACTCAAACTTAAAATGATGGACACTGGCTTGCTATTTGTTAGTCACTTTTCTATTCAAAGAGCCAAACCTTGAAACTTTGAACTTCAGTCTGTCATCAGAAGAAAGACAATGAAGAAAAAGATTTTTTTTTTTTGTGGTGCGTTCTTCTTTACAGAAGAAAAATATGGGGTTAAAAAAAATTAGCAAAGAAACAAGTTGGAATAGTCAAAACATAACTTCTAAAATAAAAGTTGAAAAAATGTTGATTTTAATTTGAAAATCAGATTTCAAGGCCAAATTTAGCAAAGCATAATTTAGCAATTAAACTAGCATTTGTAATGATGTGTGATCCAATGGCTATTTGGGCTGAGGGAAGGGGAATGGAAGTGATGAAACTGGAACTTTAATTTGGACAATTGTAGTAATGAACTTCTGATTGCCTTGAAAAAAACAACAAATTCCTTTCTTTTATCAGGAGAAGCCATCTGATTTGTCTGTTGCCCTTAGGTGAAGAAAGGATGGATCAAAGGGTTTACACGATGTTTCCAGCCTGCAGAGCATTGTTATGCTGATTGCAAAGGAATCCATGTAATAGGGTAAGGTGCAAGCAGTTTGAGCGATGCCCGGAGTCATTTTTGGTCTCTGTGCCCTCTGAAGGGAGACAGGCCATCACCCAGCGCTGCCTCAGCTGGGGAGATCTCCTTGTGACAGATTATGCAATGCCAGTCAGCTCCCCTGCTTGGTTTGATCTCCTGGGAGCAAAAGTGTCCTTTTGCATACAGGGAAGATTTTGCTTACAGTAACCATGTCATGAAAGTTACCCTTGCGAGTGCTTGCTTGGCATTTTAACTAAGGGAGAAGAAATGTTTCATGTCTGCCTCTCAGATGAGTGCATGGGTGCTGCCTGTGTGTGCTGTAAGTGGAAAGCACATCTCTGCCTCTACAGATCTGCCTGATAAAGAGTCCACTGGTGATTGGGCATTGTCCCTCGCTCAAATATCACTGCACCGACTTCTTTTTCCTTTGCCCCTCATCAGAAAGGCTGTCTGTGCTGTCTGACTGCCCTGCTTGTCTCAATACTTGTCTCAATACCTCTGCTTGTTATTCACATATTGGCTTCCCAACTGTTCTCTAAGCAGGATTTTTTAATATTTCAATGGAAGTCTCAAGAAAGCTGTTTTGCTTTTCTTGTTCTTGTCCAGTGCCGGTTCCTTGCACAATGTGAATTGCACCCATCCACCAGGTTAGCTTATGGCTTTGCTTCCTCTTCTGGGAGAATGATTTGTAGCTTCTCTCATGCCTCCTGAGCAGGTGAGTTTGGACACTCTGCTACTTCTGACTTTATCTGGATCCACAGAAAAGCACTTTAGGAAAAGTTAAAGCACAGCTCTTAACAGCCCCTGTCTTGTTTTAAGCGAGCTGCTATCCAGGCAGATACTAGTGGCTAAATATTAACATTGGAAAGATTACCTGATAATAAACTTCAAAGTTATTAAAACAAAGAATCCACTTGCATGTTCCAGGAGTCTTTTGCTAAAGGGAGCATTTACCTTCAAAGAAGAAGCCAAAGATCTCTGAAGCTTTGACCACAATAATTGGTGCAGCATGGGTTCCTGGGTGTGCAGGACAGCCAGCAGTGTGTTTTGCTCTGTTGTGAGCATGTAACCAGAACCTGGCAGGCCTCAGACAGCCACACTGAGGGATACGGTCTGGTCTGGGGGCCGAGGGTCTGGACTGGACCAGCAGGGTCTGCCACCCCACCAGGTTGGCCAGCAGCAGAGCTGGGGATAGCAGGGAGGGTGACTGGACAAGCAGGTTTGCTGCAGGGGATGCTGGAGCAGCACCATCAGAGCTGCAGTGGATAGGGGAGGAAGGGTGGGAGGCCGAAGGCTTTGCTGCTTTGTGTTGTCAGACAGTTGCTGGGATGGTTTGCACAGCACAGCCTTGGCCTGGGCTAACCACCCTGTCACCTCTCATTGCTGTGGTTTAGTTTTTACAAGGAATAATCCACATTTTAAGACCTACAACTGCAACTCATGATTTAACCATTTAACAGGAAAACCACTCTTCATCCCCTCTCAGTTTCTGAGGGCTACCCATTCCTGCCTCTTTCTTTGTGCTGTGCTAGGGCTCCTGTTAAAAGCACATACAAAAAATGCACCATCATGGATTTACTCTTCCAGCAATTCCATCTGGAAAGAAGATAATTTTTTTCCCCATTTCGCAGCAGGAGAAGCTGAACATGTATGTATATGTCTGCACCTCTCTCCCCCTTCCACTATGGATTTTATTCAGGTCACTGGGAATTTCAGGATTTTTCACCATGGGATCTGGACGATCCTGGAGTATGAGAGTGCCAGTTCGTTGCTTTCACTGTTCCTTTGGGGAAGAGTGGACCTAACAGGGAACAGAGGATGGCTGCTACCCAACCCATGAATTATCTATCCATGATGATTCCCAAGGGAGCTGTGGCTACATTAACCTTGGCTTGTAGCTGCGATTACATTAAAGAAAAAGCTTCCACAGGGACCTTTCTTTTCCACTCATCTGCAGTGACTATCCCATTAGTTATTGAACACATTGAAGGCACATTAACACATTACCTACTATTATAATTTCTCAAGCCCTTACCAGGGTTCCTTCTGTTGCTCAGTGAACACATCCCTCTCCTCAGAGAACATGCAGCTGAAATAAATTAGAGAGGCTGCCTTGAGATCTTCTGCTGAAGAGAAAAGCCTATCTATGTTTTCATATTTAATTTATTTTAGATTTATCTAACTAGCTGACAGAAACACGCATGGCCAAACTTTAACCTGAGGGCCTTCAAGCCTAGCCTTTTGGCTTTAGATTAATCTTTGCTAATAGTTTCAATTCTCCTCAGTGAACTCAGATTTGGCTCTCAGTTCACAGGTTTATATGCAGGAAAACCATTTATTTGTACTGGAAGATTTGAACTGCAGCTCTGTTTTTTTTACAGGGATGGTTCTGTTGTAAATCTGCACAAGATACACTGTGAGTTCAGCAACAAATCAAAGTCAAGATACTCTGAGAAATCTTCTGCTTAGAGGTCTGCTTCCATCCTTTGCACATGTATTTGCCTTCTATCTCTGATAAGAATTTCATAAGCGGGTTCTGTGAAGATAATTGTATTGCTCCTTTAAATAAGTAAAATCTTGTTGTAGGAAATTGAAGTAGTGAATGATGTGGAATATTCAAAGTGGTTAGTCTCTGCAAATGAGAGAAGGGTGGAGTATCTATTACTTTCTGTTTTCTGATAATCTCTTTTGATCTTGAAGAGAGAGAAACCCATGTGATACTCGTTTTGGACCATCATAAAAAGGAGAAGAGAATGTAGAGCTCATCTCTCCAAGAATTTATGAGGGCCATAGAGGCAGGCTCTGTGGCCTGCCATTAAACGAATTATGGTTGTAGCCCTGGACCATTTCAATTGCGATATCTTAAGATCTGTTGAAGGAACAAGGGCTAAGGTGCTGGTTTGTGTGATGACATAACTGAAAAGAACAGTAAAATGCAAATAGAAAAAGAAATACATATATCAAATGGTCAAGTCAACCTTTTTACCCAATAAACCAGAAAAACTCTCATTTTTTTGCCAAATCATTAAACCAAATGAGCAGGAGACTCAGGATTTGCTGACCTACTGATCCTCACAGGAGCAGGTCCACATGCATCTCTGCTCATGGGTGTACTCGATTAAAGCACTCACAGAACGAAACGAATGGGGATGCTCTTTGCTATCACTGGAGACACCTGTCCCAAATTATGAGCTGTTATGAGACAATGATATCTTTTCCATACTCCAGTGTATGGTTACTGCAGCACATGGTTATCCTAGGGTAATTTAAAGTAGCCTGTTGTTAAGCAGCATTTCCTAAATTTTTCACTCTCTGCTGCTTATGGATACCTTTTTTGCTATCAGCTACTTGATAGGATCAACAAAAAAAGCCTAGGAAAAGGGAATAACCTCTTTAAAAGCTTCACCAGAGTGGCAGACAGAGACTATCACACTTTGAGTGCATTTTCCCTCAGACCACATCAGAATGGGTCATTCTCCCCAGGCAACTCTCCTGTCCCAGCCCAGGTTCCTGCTGGTGGTCAAGGGGCTTCCTTATTCCTGCTCTCCTCTTCCAGGGCTTCTCCTGCCCTATGCAACTGAATTTGTGGAGGACTTGCTCTTCTTCCTGGTGGCGGGAAGAGCAGCTGAGAATGAAGATCTGAGTACCTTTGGAGCCTATATATTGGTTGTGTGTCTCTCTGTAAAGTAAAACTGGAGAGACTTGGGAAGCACCATGCTGATCCTTTTGCTAAATACTCTCTGGGTTTGCAGTACTCCACTCATGTCTAAATGTGCTCACTTGGCCAGATCCAAGAAGAGTGACAGAAAAGGCAGGGAGAAAATGGGATACTGCCACCTCCTTAAGTTCTGCTTGTGAATAGCTTCTTCTCATCTCCGTTCCATGCCCCTCACCTTTCCTTATGTTGCAGGGCAGAGGATGGGAAACCTAGCTCTGAGCTCTCCATCCTGTCCTGCCCATCAGCAGCGTCACTGGGCAGAGGCAGTGCTGACAGGCTGCCGTGTGCTGGTTACACACCATGAGAAAGGGTTAGCAGGATTTGCTGTCTCATAACTGCAGACTCATTTAGTCTTTTGATCACTCTCATAGCCGAATTACTGATATTGCCAAAGATCATTGCTATGATTGGAAGTATTCCTGTTCTTGTGGCAACAGAGGCAAAAGATTTTTCTTCTTTCTCATGATGTGCCTGAGATGTGGTTTAGAAAATAAAGCTACAAATTTTGCAGCTTTGGGTGAAGAGAGTCCATCTGAGCTCCTTCTCACCTGGTCTACCCAGGCATTATTGCAGAGTCTAGCATTGCAATGTGTGTGTATGTGGCACCACATTTGGCAGAGATGGGGGTCATGTGCCTTGTTTTTTCTCTGGCTGTGACATGACACAAAGTGGGTTCGGGAGCTTCCTCACAGGGTCATTAGTATGACCTAGTAGGCACCGTGCATTCCATTGTGTCTGGAACAAAGTTACCTAGATTTTCAGGATGCTTAGACCATCTATATGGTTGCTATAAAAAAATAAATAAAGTATGAATCATACTGTGGTTTCCTTTCCCCCATCATTTCCTGATTTGTGCAAAGCAAGCCAGACTGGGAAAGATGTTGTAGGCAGCCATCTCTCCTACACACCTTGCCATGAAACTGCTGAAGATTACATAACTGTCCCTGTTCCAGAGACAGGGTCTGACCTTTCCCTCCTACTGTCTGGTACCAAATGTGTCTCAACTTTGAACAGAAATTTTGACACAAGATTCATGTATTTTGCCACAATTTAGGTGAAACGTAAAACTTAAATTTTGTTGGAACAAAACCTCTTTCTCTCCTAAAGGATAGCTTTGGCATGATTTAAACTTCATCACTTTTTTTTTTTTTTTTCTGATAATGCCATGAAACACCTTCAGTGGAATTGGTACTTCAGAGGAGTTAGGCTGTACAGACAAGAAGAGCCTGACAGTGATCAAGGAAGTGCAAACTGCTGCTGATATGATATGTGTATGTCATGCTGGGGACATCCAAGATATATGGGCTTGAGTGATGAGGGCTTTTGATATGTAATGGTGTGAGAGAAGATGTTGCATAGTGAAGGCAACTTCCATGAGAAAATTATGAGTTTTAATATGACCACGTTAGACTTAAGCTCATCTGAAGTCTCTTGGCAGAAGACATCAGTGTCAGCCTGAGATTTCACATTGTAAGAAAACAGATCAGTCAGATGTTGGTATGGGATCTGTAATACGTTTATGAAATACAACAGCGGGAATGGATCAGGCAAAGATTGAGTGGAGATAAGATACAGAGAAAGAAGAATCATCTATCCTCTCAATAGATAGTGGATTCTCATATGGTGAGGGAATGGGAAGACCTATAAAATGAAGAGATAAAAGCAAGAAGAGAATGATGAGGGAAAGGTTTACGAAAGCAGAGAGAGGATATACCTGAGTTTCCAAAATCACAAGTATGTCCAGGAAAAAAAGGACAGAGTGAGCTGGCCAGGGTAAGCACAGCAGTGAAGTAAAGACTGTAAAAACCGGAGTGGAAACAATGGAGTCAAGCAAGGGAATTTGCATTAAGGGTTTTACTCTTCACCATAACTGTGTCAGATTTCCTCCTACTGTACCCAGGGAAGAGCCTCTGACCCACTTTGCAGGCTTGCAGCTCAAAGATTATTTACCCTGGAGTTTTGACAGCAGCTAGAGAACAGCTGAGGACACAGGGCTTCAAGTCAGGGAGCCACTGGGGAGAGGACAGTCTTCTGAAGCGTAATTTGGGCAGTTGTGAAAATTAAAGAAACCATTTCCTAGAGCTACTGAAAGGTGCACACACGGTGCTCCTTTCACATTTGGATGTAACTTTTTCAGTCTTATGTTAGGGGAAGATTTTGACCCAAAGACTTTGGAGATTGAAAGTTGTGTGTACAAAGCAAGTACAGCCCTCTGGGACAATCACAGGCAATGCCCCTGTGATTTCCACCACAGAAGTGCCTAAATCCTGAAGGTGGTGGCTGTCTCAAGATCATTCAGATTAGGCCTGACTGCAAAGCTGCCAATAACGGTGCTGGCAGTAGTGTAAAATGTGAAAGACCTACTGCTCTCTTTCTCACTGGGCAACATTGATTCTGAACAGCAATTACCTGTCAAAACTTAGCCAGGACAAGGTCAGATCTCACTGTGATCTCAATCTGAAAAGCTAAACATACCATATATTTCTGTAAAAAACAAAACCAATTCCCAGTCTCAACTATTTCAAAGGAAGGCATGGATGCCAGAGAGGTCACAGCAGTAGAGGAGTAAGGATACCGTAAGCACAGACCCATGCCACTCTTGCACTTAACTCAGTGTCAGTAAACTCGGTGAGAGGCATCTATCCTGATAGCTGGAGGCTGTTTTCTGAAAAGGCTGTTTTTGTAGAGGGTGTTTTTCTCTCGACTGGAAGGTCTGGCTACATGATCTTATGTGCCAACTTATTTTATCAAAGTGCTGGCTGAAATTTGTCTAATGGCAGTGTCATGGAAAAATGTTCCAGACAAAATCCTGTGGGTCACAAGGAATGGCCAGAGGTGAACATAAACAGAATATAATTTCTCGAGTTCAGAACTAGAAGATGTGAATCTTTCTTATCTTCAGTGATTTCCTCCTCTTTGTTCTCTGTCTCTATGTCAAGGAACAGAAGCAAACAACGTCATCTTAGGGAAAAATGTTCCTGTATTTTACTTGGTATTATGAGGACTAAAAGTGATTCACCATTAGACACTAACAATTACCACTGCTGAGGCACTTGCAGCTTCTACTGATTGAGGTACCCAGCAAAAGATCCCAGCAAACAGTGACTGACTGACTACATGCAGCAGATCCTTTCCCAGATTGTTCACTGTGCCTTCCTGCCTGTGTCGCTTCGAAAGAGGGAGAGGATACATGAAAATTTTGGCTGAGACTCAAAGGAAACATGGAAGGAAACAATAAGACATAAACAGCTGCTGACAAACTGCAACTTTACATGAGCCAACAAACTGCAACTTTACATGAGCCAGTGACTCAAAATAACATTTCCAAAAACCAAGCTGATTCTCAGGGTTTTACCTAAAAGATGGAGGAAATACAATTTGTATGGCATGTGATGTCTGCTAGAGTAACCACAGGTCTCTCTGACCCTGTGTCCTCTCTCTGGCATGGGCCAAAAGTGGCTGCCTAGAAAAGCACATAAAAACAGGGCAAACATACAGGATACTTCCACTTTGTTTTGAACATGACTACTACTTGAATCTTCCCTGTAGTTCTTATACTGGAATTGGGAAGCTGATCCCTAGACCGTTTCCCCCATACACTCAGGATTTGAGAGACCTCTTTCTTCTTCCCTTGTCGTATCTCTTTTCTAGGCTGAGGAGTTGTAATTTCCTCTTTCATTCCTTTACACAGAACCAGTTCCACACCTTGAATCATCTGTTCTGTTCCACCTATGAACTTTCTTTGTTTGGTGACATCCTATTTTAGACTGGAGAGGCACGAGCTGCATATAACATTTAAGGGAAAAGCAATCTGCTCCAAAAGTAGAATTAACTGACAAAATAACAGATGCTGCTTTGGCCATTTTGCTGCTAGTTTGGTTCTTGAACTGCAGTGAAAAACATGACAGCCTTTTTTGATGGGTCTTCCCTCTCTGGAAGTTTTTTCTGCAGTGACAGTGATATCTGCAGTCTGAGGCAGTGGGATGAGGAACACAGCCAGATGAAAGACAGAGCCTCCAGGCTCTGCTACAAATCCAGAAGGACTACTTGCCTGCTTGGGCTTTCTCACACAATGGTACCTCCTAAAGAAAAGCTGTAGGTTATTTTTTTTTCAGAATGCTTAATACCACACAGTGCTGCACATGCTCCAACACAACTCCCGTGGAATTTTGCCACGGAAATGAGCACACAGCTCTTGTGTAAGTCAGACCACAAGTGCCATGTTGGTTGTAAATTAAATGGGAAAACCCCCATGTAATTATCGTGTATATTTCCAGCTGCTTAAACTGTAATATCAGCCAGTAATTTGGAATCATATTTTTCCTTATCTACTCCTTCTTTGGAGGGAGTCACATATAAAACCCACATGTGTTCAGTATACAACCCTGATTCATTAACGGACTGCATCTTATCAGCAAACCATTCACAGTTCATTTGCAAATAAAATGGTGTTATCCTGTACTTAAAGGTTTAAAGACAAGGCTGACATGAAAGTGGATAGAGCTAAGGCTTTATAGGCAACCATAATTGTTTAATTTCCTGGCTTTGCAGCCTTAACATAGCTGGAGATATAATTTTAACTAAAAGTACGAGATCCCAAAGCTTTGCTCTGCAAAGTTGAAACTCTGGCATGTTACCAACTCTAAACAGAAACTGTAAGAAAAACATGGTCACCTCTAGGAGGCAGCAGTTTATTGCAAATACACAATGTGCACTCTGGTGTCTGGCACTTCAGAAGGTTTTAGAGTTTCTCAAATCTCCTGTTGTTTAAAAAAAGAAAAACCTAGTGGAAATAAATGTACACTTGCAGAAACGTACCTAGTGGGAAAAAAACCGTACACTGCCTAGAAATAAACTCTGCTTCTCCAGTCATCCAGAGCCACTTCTCAGATTAAAATGAGATAGGCAAAAAATGAGCTCTATTTTCCTGGATTTTCAATAGCAAATTAGCAGAGTTCAATGGAGAAGCAGGATATCTATCTGAGTTGTTATCTGCTCTCAGCAAGATACCCTCCCCCATACAGGAAAGTATTTACTCATTTGCTTAACTTCACCTGCTAATTGGGCTCATACTTAATGTTTTGTCTGCCACTTTACCGAACAGCACTCTCCTTTCAGTTGCATTTGCAGTGATACATTTCCCTCTATTTCACCTGGATCTGTCCTGAGCTAGAGCTGACATTTCCTGAATCTCCATTGCTGAGACCTCACACTGAAGCAGTTCACCTGGTAATGCACACATTATTTTTCTGCTGGGATTTGTGGTATGGTGTGACCTTTTACAGTTGCTTTTCTCTTTGCAGCTGGCCCTTTGATGCTCTCAGAGGATTTGTGATTTTTTGAAAACTTGCCTCACACAATAATACTGTCTTCACATCCCGAGTGGGCCCCATATACACATGCAACAACACAGGATAGCACATCAATGGTGTCATTGGTGGTTCAACACCAGTGTAGACCTTAATTGAATAAAAACAGCCCCATAAAAGCAATCTGCACAACACCAGTCTTGATTTCAAAACTACCCATGATGGATTACCCTCCACAACCTCTCAGAGATTGCTCCCACAGAAATTATGCCCGTTGTTGGAAATCTGCAACATGTTTCCACTCTGAGTTTATCTGGCATCAACTTCTGGCCATTAGCTCCAGGTAACCCATTGTTTGCACAGCAGAAGGGGACCTCTATCATCAGAGGTTTACTCCACAACTGGGTCCTTAAGGATTTTGACCAAGACACCCGTTAGCCTTTTCATTGATAAATAGACTGACCTTCTTGAGGCACTCTCTGCTCCACTGCCTCACACCCCTTAATTCATTCATGTGGTGCTTTCCTGAACTCCCTCTTGTTTTACTAATTTTCAAATAATGTGGCATCCTGCTACAGCAGTCACACCAATGTCCAATTCTCATGTTGCAGACCCTTCCTGTTCCTCCCCAATGTTTTTTTCTCTTACCCTCCTGTAAATCACACTATCCTTCCTGACCATTTTTGGCCCCTTCTCTCTACCTTCTAGTATTGAGTCTTCCACTCTCTGACAGTATTCATCCAATGTTGCTGCAAGGGATGCAAGAGATGTACCACAGTCAGGTTTACAGTGGTTGCCAGAGACAGGGGTTACATGGCAGCCTCCTGAAACAGGTAGACAGCTGTATTTTTTTCCATAGATCTCCTGAATTCCACAGATCTTGGTCTCAGGACCAAGTAGAATCCCAGTACAGAAACATTAACCACAAACCCTACAGTGCATACATGCAATTAGCTGGACCCTTCATAGTGCTAAATCCTTATCATCATCCTGAGGGTAGAAATGTGGCAAAAGACTACACACACAGCTGGCAGGTACTCCTGTAAGTCTGGAGGTTCCAGGACATCTATATCCATTAACATCAGATGAAGCACCACACCCTGAAGCTCATTTTGTTGAGGTTGATCATCGTATAGCTTCCCTTTAGAAACTGATTCTTTGTTCTTCCCTTAATTACTTAATTTACTTGATTTATATCTATAGGTCTGTTTCAGTGACAGTGATGGAGGGACCAAACCCACATTCCTCTCACAGATCTTCCTTCTTTATTTTCTTTTTGCATACAAATATGTAGAGACAACTGCTTTGTCTTAATAGTGCTGCAAAGGATTATTTCAGTGATTTATTAATACTTCACCATCTGGTGGAGGAATACTTCACCATTTGGAGGAAGAAGTCTTTCTTAAAGCTTTTACAACCTGAGGCAACAGCATACGAAAGTATAAAGAGTTAGATGTAGTCATTGCAAGCACAAGCCTTTTACCTTCACTTTTGTTTTCATAACGTTTTATTTACTTATTAAACAAAACACATGACAGTCATATGTGGTCTTCTGTTATTAACTTGCTATTTCAGTGTCTAGAGCTGGATGATATAAACACCTTGCTATGATCTGCAAAGCTATTTTAGACCACTGTTCTGTTCAAACTGTCCCATTTCTGTAGCACAGAATCACATAAGTGGATACAAGTGAAAACATGAGCTTACACCTTCAGGCTAAATCTGACTGTCACAAGGATTTCCCTGAGAAAAAAAAAAAAGCCAAAGCAACTTTCTTTCCTATTTCCATCTGTTAACTCACACTTCTGCCTTGTGAAATGCCTCAGTGAGAAACAGAGCATCTCTGATAGCAGCCCCTGATGGAGTGGAGTAGGCTGAGTCAGGGAAAGTAGTGTGCAAACATCTTTCATTCAGATGTATGCCAGCTTTTCCTTCTGGTAGTGATGGATTCTGGAACTTTAATTTGTGTCTTTAATTGTCAAAATAAAAGTTGAAAATTCCACCTGCTTAGTCAAGTGGTTGGCAATTATATTAAAGGGCCTTTTTTTTTTTTCTGTTAAAGCATGAACCAGCTAGGCAATACAAAAGCTCTTGTAATTCTCCATGTGATCTGTACTACCAAGTCTTCATTCAGAGTAAGCCTCTTTTATACAGCCAATGAACAGAAAGGTCCAAAATATCAGCAGAAGAACTCACAGCAGGAACAAAGAATCTATAGGCACCGAAGGTTAACTGGTACCTTATATTTTGTCATCACAGAGTATTCCTGTCTGAAATACCAGAAGCTGAAAACCATGTCTATGTTTTTGCCATTCTTATACATGCCTTCTATCAGAATCTAGAGAAAATATGTGGATGACTGTAAAATATGTTGTCAGGCCTGAACCTGCCCCTAAAGTCTGGATTGCAAAAGCAGGCTTTCATCTTTCTACCTTGGCAAGTCTCTTTCTAATGGCAGATGTGACAGATAAAAAAGCTATGTGATTCTGGACAGTATCAGTGTGAATAGCCAGTGAGAAAGGTCATTAGCCTGACCCTATTTTATCCTACTGCTGCTTTAAAGAAAAATAAGTGATTTAATTATTGGGTGGTGAAAGAAGCAAGTGTAAAGATGACTTTGAAACACATTTATGGCCCAAATTTTTTTTAGAACAAGATGTGCTAAAAATAAGCAACCATGATAGATGCAGTGGCAGTACATGCCAAAGCTACAGTTAAATTATGTATCTGTACATGCATCAGTACACACACAAAAATCTGAAATCTTTGGCCTGTCACTTATAGAAGCTTGCATACTGCTAATATTCAATGTCTGGTGAGAGCTTCTTTGTTTTCCTAGCAATAGCAGCAAAAGGCTGCTGCCTGGCTGGTTTTATTAAAATATGATATCTGACAATGATTCTGTACCTATTACACTTCATAGCAAATACAATTTCTGGTGAAGTAAACTTAATCTTCATATATAAGCAGGCAGAAAATATCTCAGAGACTATGCTATTAAATTATTGTCTTGCAGAGAAACTTTTGCTCATGTAAAGATAGAAGGCAAAGCTCAAGGTTTTCCTTCTGTGGGCTGAGCTGAAAGACCAGTTTCCACAGGCTCAGCAGTTTATTAGGGAACTACCTCTGCTTAAGGAGTCCATGGGGATTTGATTCTTAATGGGGGCTCAGGATGCTTGGAAGAGGCAGGTGAGATCTGTCTGGCAAGGGTGAGGAGATGGGGGATGTGCAGCAGCAGCCATTAGGATGCTGCAGTGCTACAGAGGAATCCAACAATTACAGTGAGACTCAGATGTGTAAGGAAAGTTTTGTACCAGGGAGGTGAACATGTCGTCAAGGAACAAAGGCTGAGTGAGTTGTCATGAGTAAGATGTGAAACATCAAAGAAAAAAAAAAATCCAGAAAAATATATGCAAAACCTGAGCTACAGAAAGATCAAACTCCCTGAATTTCTAAACATTTCTCTGTACATAGTTAATTTATTTTCCTGATCCATGGACATCAACTATATTCCAAAATAGAATGACAAAGAAACTCCCAGTAGAATCAGTAGAACTGGGTATTTTTTTTTAATATTTTGCATTTTGCTTACTAGTTTCACTCTGGCCCAGAGATATAGTGACCAGAATATAATCACCTTCTGGCCACTAGATTCTCCTTGTGAAGTACCCAGAAAAGGCTTGTACACATCAGGAGAAACATATAAAATGATGGCATTTATTATCCTCCTCCCCAAGCTGGGCATTCTGAGAAAATAAGGCAAAAATAAATGAGTCAGAGGAAGGTAATCACTCCATCACCTCAAGAGGAAACTGGGACGGACATCTAGCTTTTCAAGTCTCTTCATGCAGGTTCTTCTCCTGTGCTCAGCAGCCCACTGCCTGACACCAGTGTGGTAAGCAGTATGACTAATATCAAGCATATGTTGTTTGCTTTCTCATTCTCTCCAGAGGAAGCAGCATATGCACTAGTGTGTCTTGTTTGGTAGGATTTTCTGCTCTCTTTTTAAATAGAGGTGCTGCTCTGCATTTATTCCAGAGAAAGCTGCCCTAGAAGGTTCAGACCCTGTGCTTTCAGAGGAAGGTGGTGAGGCATGGGGCAGTGCTTAATTCTTGCCTGTGCTTGTTCTGCAGCCTCTGAAGAATGAGAAAGTTTTGCCTGACTTATAAAGAGGCTTTGCTGTGACTACAGAACTGTCGTGCAGTGCTATCATAACAGGGCTTCGCAGGCCAACAGCTTTTGGCAGTTACTATCGTAAGACAAAAAAAAATTCAACCTCTTCAGCATATCAGCAAGCCAGACCTGAGAAATATTGCTAGAGAGATGATCAAACATTTGGATGCACTTTCTGTGAGTTAGCTAGCAAGGCCAGCCCCTTCTGCTGACGTCTTTCCTCTCTATCACACATCAGACTTTTCCCAGTGGAGCTGGAGAACAGGCTTCAATGAAAACTGCCTGTTTGCAGCTATATGGAGATTGCAGGCACCACAATTACTATTTCCTCTCCCTGACCTGGAGCAGCAACTCCATCATCAGGTAGCCTTGTTGCCTAGCAAAGGTGGGATGATTTATCTGTGTGTCTAGATTGGTCCCTTTTCTTTGCTGCACAAGAGAATTGCTTTCAGACTTCCAGGAGAATGAAGCCAGACTAGAAATCGGAGTGGATGTGGGAGAGCTGCTCTCCCAGGGAGTAGAAAGAGCCACAGGGTCTCTGTGCTTTCTTTTCCTGTGCAGCGCAGGACAATGGTTTTGTCTGCTCCAGTTATAGCCCTGGGGGCTACCTTAGGGACTGCAACTAGCATCCTTGCCCTCTGCGGTCTCACCTGCTTCTGCAAATGCAAGCAACCTGGGAAAGGACTCTCAGAAAAGGACCAAGAGGAGGAGACGGAAAATACTAAGCCCAGTGTGCTTCAGCCAGTCCAGCAAGTAAGGCACAGTCTCTAATTTACTATGTGATTTTTCTTTAAATGCAAAGGGTGGGAATGCAACTTCCCTGTTAGGCGACTCAGCATGTGATTTATGCTGCCTGTTTATCTGCTTACTGTGTTCAGGATATAACAACATGCCAGTGGGAGGAGGAGTGAGGGAAAAACAGAGATGAGCTGGGTACCACAGAATTGCCAGAGCAGGAGACAGCTGCCACAGAGCCAAAGAGAAAGCTGCTAACGGCATAAACAGGGGTTGAGGACTGGAAATGTTGCTTAGTTGTTATGATAGATCAAAAGAGAAATAATTTCCTAAGAAGAGAAGATTGGGCTGTACCAGGTGGCATGCAGCATTGTGAAGAGGAGATGGCTCCTGCTGAGATCTCATATAGCAGCTATTTAATTCTATTCACAATATCCCATAGCTCCTGCAGGATAGTTCCCTGTCAACAGCTGGTTTCTTGTGAAAACCTTCCCTCCTCCTCCCTCTACCCCTCTAACTGAGGGAATTCATTATGTGTGAAGTTAAAACAAGGCATTGACATCATAATAAAAAGCAAGTGAGAACCTAGACTGTGATGACTGGACAATCTCATCACACTGTGAATTTCTTTTTCACTTACTGTAAAAGCAATGTGGAATATGGATAGTGTCAGGCGTTGCTGTGTGCTTTTTCATTCTTGTTAATGAATCCAAACAGCCTGATTTACTCCTGAGTTCAGTGCAAGAGAGAGCTAGGAGAATTATAGAATGCTTCTAAAATACTTATTAATGGGAATCTCTTCTTCAAAGAGAAATGTTTGATGATTTCCTTGATTGAATATGGTCTTTAGCATGAGCTACAGCACCAGTCAGTCTCTGAAACTATTACCTGTTGGCTGTTGCTCCTGATATTTGTATGTGTCTGTGTCCTTTTCACTTTCACCTAGCCATTCAACCAAGTGCTATTCCATAGAATTGTTAGCCAATTCAAAGGCCTGTGATCCATTGTATAACAGTCTTTGTTTGCCTTTTAATTATTTAAGCTGACTATTATTTTTCTATTCTTAAAAAGTATAGCAGGAGTCCTAATTGAACTTCTCTGTTATGTTAGTAATTAAATATTCAGTCTTTCTCTGGTTTCCACTCTTAGGCTCTTAGTATAAAAGAACTTTGGCATCCTCATGTTCCTGTTGCAGTTTATTCTGAGGAAAGATGACCAAGTCTACAAACAGGATTCTAAGAACTGGTGCAGATACAGAGAATGGCATTAGCAGATATTGTGGTTGCTGGAGGGGGGAGAAGAGGTGTGGGAGGATGGCTCCACTGACTATGGATTAACATGTGCACGGAGTTTAGGACTTCTCAAGAGATTGCTGCTAATTCTGAGCCTCCCTCCACAAGCATGATGAATAACTCCTAGATCTCCTAATGTTTACACTTTCCTAGGGTGAATTTCACCTGCTATTCTGTTTGACAGCTTAGTCATGTCCCTTTCAGACTCCTTTCTTGTGTTTTCTACCCCATACAGGGGATTTGCCAATGCCTGTAAATAAGAATGTACAACAATGAGGAGATTTTCCAAGTTTACTGTTAATGTGAATGAAAAGTATGTAACTTTGACAGCCATATCACTTTGCATAGCAATTTTTCTAGCTGTTGTCTGCAGCAACACTACCCACAGACAACTTTACTGTCAGGCTCTTTCTGTGAGAGTTTTATGTTGTAATCTCCAAGCTCAGAAACATCTCAAACCTTCATTTTTAACTCCATCCTTGAACTGGGCTTTTATTTCTTTTATGCAGCCTTTTGGGAAACACCTTGGGAAAGTGTTAAGCCACCCTGGATCTTGTTCATGGGGGTGTTATCCTGTTTGCAGGACTGAAATAAGCACTAAGTCTCCATGTGGTTCAGTTAAGCCTCCACTACCCAGCAGCTATTCAGTTATGGTCCTCACAATATTTCTACATTCATCAAGTTTTGCCATGGCTTAATCCAGTATTTGACCAACAGGGGATCAAATTATTCAATCTGCCCTAAATGTGTCACTATTACCTGGGTGATTGCATTCTTTCAGCATTGTAGACTTTTTAACTTGAAGTATTATTTCCAATGTTACTCCCTTTATGGGATTTTTTAAAAGAAATCTGGCCATATTATAGCAGTCGAGTGAACATTCTGTCACAGAAAGTGCAAAATGTTCTTAGTTTGCGTATTCCATATGTTTAGCAATTCTTTCCAATTAAAATAATTTTCTTGCCAGGAACATGAATTCTCCTATGCTGTCACTGATTCAAAATCAGTCTCTATAACTTCAAGAAGTGAATCTCAATTTGAGTTCTGAGTTTGTGAAATTTTATTATCTCTATGTTTATAAATTGTTCTGTTGGGACTTTTTTTTTCTGACTGTATTAGTACACAGTATGTCCTAGTCAGTGTTTGACACAGTTATTGAAGCCTGTCAGGGCCACTGATTCTGATAAACACAGATGACAAAAGAAAGATGTAGCAAGTCTGCATTTTATTCACTTGGCATGTCTCCCACGACAGTGATGCTTGTATTTGCTACAGACATAGGCTCCCCATGGACATGTCCTGCATACGTGAGGAGAAAGAGTTCAAACACAAACATACATCTACTGAACAATGAGAAATTGCTGTAAATTTGCAAAGTCTCAGCAAAGCCTGCAGAATGAAGATTGTTGAACACATCCAGCAATGGCAACAATCTGGTGCTTTGAGTGACACTGGGCAGGGACTCAGAAGGGTCAGTTGCAGTCTCCTTGCTCCTTTTGGAGCTTTCATTTTTATTTATATTTATGCTCCTTTTATTTGCTTTCATGCATTTTTGCAGAACTATGTGAACCCTTCTGCTCATGCCTTTATTTAAGACACTACTGCTGAGTTGCAAAGGGAACTTTCATAGGGCACTGCTATGCAACTGGATTAGCAGACAGCACTTGGGAAAAGAGCTGGCAGCAAAATAATAAACAGAGGCAGATGCAGTTGGAAGAGGGGGTGGGCTAGTCCCACTGTGCTTGCATATGTCTCTCATCTCTAATTCTGCAGACAAGAGGAATATTTAGACCCAACGGAGCTCTTAGATGCTGTGTGCTGATGGATTTCCTGACTAAATACCTGCCTTTTAGCAAGAGGAAGAAAAGATTGCTGTAACAATACCTCAAATTTGTGTGGTGTTTTCCATCCCAAGGGATCTCGAAGCGCTTCATGCGCTGGTAGCACAGAACAATGCAGGCACGAGGCTCCAGTGTGATGGTCAGTGAGTGGTAGGACAGCAGCCTGACACAGCAGCTCCAGGAGAGAGGGTAGCAGAGGCTGACCACCACAGCAGGCACCGTGTGTGTGCTGGATGTAATGCCTCTGCACTACAGAATCAACCTGTCGTTTCTAGCTGTTGTCCAGTGATTCCTCACGTATTTTGCCTGGTTGGTTTGCTTTCATTTTAGAAGAACGGAAAACTGCAGTTAAGATTTGGATGAGTAACTTCACATTTCCTAGGTATTTTAGGACTGATGAGGCTCACATCTCTAAAAGAGGGATCTCACTTACAGCCCAACACCATGTAACTTACATAATATCTAAACTCAGCTGAATGCTAGGTGAGGATGGCACACAGTGACGTCTTTCTTTCTCTGCCCACTTCTCTTTCAAAACCCTTAAAATTTGACAAGACAAAATGCTATGTTGCAAAGTAGACTTCTTAAACACTGGTACACTGTCTGCCTTGAGAAGATGGAGTCACTGACCTAATTAGTTCCCTACCACTGCCAAGTGCATGTAACCAGGATCTCCATGAGCAGAATATGACTAAGCTAACATCCAAGACTGCTCTCTTTCTTCAGCTCTCTTTCTTGAGAGATAAGTATGCTTCCTCTGGACATACAAGCTTGGTCCAGGAAATCCCAACACAGACAAAAGCTTCAGGGCATCTTCTACATTCATTATTAATAGGAAACAATAAGGCTAACGAAAACTTTAATTACAGTTATGAACCTTCTCTGTCTCACCCTCAAGCTTGACACAAACTAGGTTGGCTGGAAATAGGTTGGAGATAATCCCACTGCACAATAATCAACCAAAACAGCTATTTTACTTCTTTTTGTCTTTCATGTTTTGGAAATATTAATAAAATCTTTTGCAAGGATTGGAGTAATTTGCTAGTCAGCTTTTGTTCTCCCATATTGATTAATCCAAACATAAATGAATCAGCAATGATTTCAGTTGTAAGCAGACAAGATTCTTGCTTGGGACATAAGGAGAATGTTCTATTCCACTAAAATATTTTTCTTTGTTTTGGGAGAACAGTAATGCCTTTTTTGCCAACCTTTGCTTGGACTGTCTGAGCACTGCATCATCCTTCAGTTTCTTCTGCTCATCCCATGTTCATGATTCAGCGTGGAATTGAAGTGTTAAGAACAAAATCAGACATAAATCCAAATTTCAGTTCCAGTGTAATAAAGGGGAAATGTGTGTCTGAGGGTCAGGTGGAGCTCTGGTCCACAGAATCCAGAGGCTGAGATGACCACTGAATCAACTACTCTTGGTTTGCCAGTCCAGGGCTCATTTGTTCAACCGGTTCTCCTTAGTCTTATTGCACCGTGGTCATACTTGCTCCAGCTGACTATATGATCAATGTGCATTCCTAATGCTTTCTGCATACTCACATAAAATATTCTGAAATCTCTGTATGGCTGTAGCCTCTTGCTCTTGGATTTGACTTCAAACATCAAGGTAAAAATTGCTATATGTCAATCATAGTAAAATTAACTTCATGGTTAATTTCTTTGCTAAAATGAAAGGATTAACTTATGAAAAGATTAACTGGTACCAGAACAGAAAAATCTTATGATAAGAACATATCTTTTTCTTATTGCAATCAAACATCTGTCGAGGAATAAATCTGAAAAGACACACACCAAGTATCGGCTTTGGCAAGAAAGCCTCCAGACATATAGGCAGTGGTTTCTACAAGCCAAGAAAAAACAATGGTAGGACTGACCAGAGGCATTGCTTTTTTCCTGTCTCAGCTCTTTTAATGTTAAGAGAATTGGAGGAATTGGTGTAATTAGTGGAAAGTAATAAACAAGGTTTTAATTTTCAGTTCAACGTTAAGAAAACCGCAGAGCCAGTCCAGCCTCGAGCACTTCTGAAGTTTCCCAACATTTATGGCCCCAAACCAGAAGTAACTTCACCTGAAATTGTTAACTACACACAGTACTCTCTGAAGACAACAGAGGAACCAGCTACTGGAAAACATACTGCTTTGGATGAGAATAGGATGAAGATACAAGTCAATGAAGAACTGTTTGTTCTCCCTCAAAACGGTAGGCGCTTTTGGTCTTCAAACTAACAATTGCTTTTGTGGGTGTAGATCTGCAATACTTCTAAGCATAATGTGATTGTTATTAGAGAAGTAAACGTGAAAATGAAGACATGGGATCCTTTTCACTTTCTTATCATGAGCACTCTGAGTTCTGTTTTCAATTCTTTTGTTTAATAGAAGGCAGTCATGGAGCTCATCAGGACATTCTGATAACAAAGTTGTAGTTGTATCTTGTTGCAATTTTTTTTAACCTAAACATCTTTTGTGTTGAAGAATCTGGCTCATTGGTAACATGCATTTTGTAGAAAAGTACATTTAGTGCAGTTTTGCTGAGAGCAGTAGAGACGTGTGAACTATCTGGCCAAAATTAGGCAGAGTATCTCCTCCCAGTCAAATGCTAGCTTGTCCAGCAACTGTCCTTCTCAGGGACAGTGGGGGTCAAAGCTTCTAATTTTCTCTGCTCCTTTTTCTCCACTGGTTTAGTGACATGTTCTTGGTTTATTGTAATGTGCAGTGAAACTGAAGGCTGACACCTCAAAGGATTTTGCCACACAGAATTCCTGTTTCCCAGCCAGTCCAAAGGGTAACACTCAAAATCCTGAAACATAAGATTTCTGGAGCCTGAGAGAAAATGCAATCTTAATTATATGCATCTGGCAGCACATCTGGGTTTCTTTCATTCTGATTTTTAACTTCACAGCTCTCTTTTAACAGGATAATTTACTATAATGGTTACCACATTAATAAAACCTGCCTGAAGATTTGCTAGAGAGAAAATGCCATCTGCCATTATTTTTGTTGAATACTCTTTTTAGTTCTTTTTAATTGTTTGAGATATATTTTTGCCCTTCTGGAAGGACAATTGCTACATTCACCCCTCCACCCTGAGACTTGTGAGTATGGAAAAGAAAGTACCATGGGAAGCAGATGCACTGGAGGAAGAGACTGTCTGAGCCACATCCTTAGGTGTCAGGGAAAAGATTACAGGGTGGAAAGGATGAAAGATGATGGCTGCATTTAGGCTAAAGCTTTATATAAGTATTGGTGTAAGAGCCTCTCTGCACTGCTAATGGCACAAGCAAGTTTCCTTCCTGCTATGCCTGATTTTATAGCTCAAGTGTTGCTAAAATTAAGCAAGAATTGTTGCGTTCTTCTTTTGATGCCACAATGAACTGGTTTGAACTGTGGCTGAGATTTTTAAGAGGAAGTGTGCTGGTCCCACTATTGTTTTCTGTGTGAATCAGAACTGACCTTGCACATAACAGCTTTGGATGACAAAAATCTCTGGCTTGTCTTTTAGTCTTGCAACTTGCTTTATTTCAGTATGAAATACATACTCAACTCCAAAATCACATATGGAGAAACTGCCTCATGGATTTCAAAGTTCATTGCCTTCAACCTGGTCAGGTGCTATGGAAATAGATGTCTTTCGCATGACAAAGACTTCATTGTTAAATTCTTTTAAAAACCCGAAATGTTTAGAGAGGTCTGATCTAATGTGAATTTGCACAGCAGTTCAAAAACAGACTCACATTCTCATTGCAGAGAACATAAGGTTTAATTTAACAATGCCAGTTAAAAGAATATAAATCAATATAACAAGTAATGAGTGTCATTTAGACACCTTGGCCTAGTCATAAGGTAAAAGAGTAAATGTATAAACCATCATAGAGCAGAAGGTGGTGGAGAGCAGAAGCCTTGCAGTAGAAGAAGCTGAAAGTGTAAGTAAACAGAGCAAAATGGATGTATGATGATGGCGGAAGAAGGAAAATAAATTATAGTCCTGCATACGAAGTGCAGAAATAGTGCGACATTTAGAAAAGTTAAGTCAAGAGAAGGAGGATTTGTTTCTTGGGAAGACCTGCTTGCTAAAGGGGCTATTTCAGTTCCAGGTGTGGTAAAGGACGTGTGTGTGACAGAGCACCTGAGGCCCGAGCGGGCAGCCAGCTGTAACCAGGCCCCCGAGCTGCACTACTCCCTGCTGTACGACCCACAGCAGGCTGAGCTGCGGGTGGCCCTCCTGGAAGGTAAGGCACAGATCTCCCGCTCTGAATGGGGAAAGACACCTGGTGATTACACTTATAGAAAGTTCCCCTCCTATCTTAAGACTAACAGGTGCCCTCAGGACCACTGGATGTTTCACTGGTTCTGGGCTTGCAGAACAGGAATACCTGTCAATGTCACTGCTGGAAGAGAGGTCATAGCTTGGGCACAATTGTTTGCACAGCTCTGTCAGGAACCAGGAGGGGCTCCTCCAGTCCCAGTCATGGTACAAGGCAACCTCTTCTTTTTATTTTTTTCTTTGGGGGCAGGAGGAATGGGGTTACTATCTCCTTCCTTTCTATACTTTTCATTCTTCAACCCTACTGCCTCTTCCTCAAGCCTAGTCAAAGCCTGAGCTGGAGATACCAAACTTATTTTGAGGAAAGTCCCTTTGGCAGTGCCTGGCCAAGCAGCCAGGCTCTGTGTCACTCTCTGACAACTGTAACAGCTTCTCCGTTCAGGGCTGGAGCATCATCAGTTCCTCTGGGAGAGTAAAATAAGCTGACTGAATAATTAATGCACAGTGTAGATCTCTGTGGAAACCTAATCAAATCACACCCTCTGAGGTGAGAATTGAAAGGGTGCTGAATGGCAGCCACTGCTGTGGGTGTCCTGCCAGCAGCAAGCCCATAGTTTCCCTCCAGGGTGGACACCCAGGCTGGCAGGCTGTCACCCAGGCACCTCTGCACAGGACCTGGCTCTGCTCCCCAGTTCTGCTCCCCTGAGAAGCCAGAAGAGCCCTGTGACCCATGGGTACTGGCAGTTCAGGGACAGCTGTCCTTGGACTGGCTGCAGCAAGGACAACAGTTTTGCCCTCAAAACCATAAAATTCAATGACTCCTTGGAGAAGGGTGTGTTTCTCTTGCTGCAGAGAAGGCAGTGCAATTCTGTTGATGCAACTGAAGAGGAGTGTGAAATGCCATTCTCACTCTAGGCTTTTCAACATAAAAGGGATATAAAATTAGGGATGAATGTCTCTTGACACAGGTCTTTTGGGCTGTGGGATAGCTTCTGATGGATTCATTTACCAGAGGCTGGACCAGCAGAATGCAATAACCCTTAGACATATCCCACATTGGCCTGGAGGGATGGATGTGTGCCAAGGGAAGCCCTATCCCGTCTCTGATGTCTGTGACTGACCTTCCTGCTTTTAAAGTCATTGTAAGAAGCTTTTTTTGTGTGCCAAGGTAAAAGTAAATGAGAACTGCCAATCCCTGTTTCATGCTGCCTCATTTCAGTGCTGTTCTGCATCTTTCAACAGAATGTGTTTCCTTGAACTCAGCCGTTGCTCTCCCAAACACTGGCAGCATTCTTCTGCAGTGGCATAAGGACAGGGACATTGTGCAGCCTGAGGAAAACACCCCAGCATGGGCTCACAACTTAATTTGTCCCAATGCAGGCAGGAACAGGTGTCAATGCCTATGCAGCTGTTTTATTTTATGGCTCTCATGAAACAATCTATTTAGCCACAGATATTTCAGGGCTGTCTTTTGTGAGAGGCTCTTTCTATCCATCTTTTCCAGCTATGCATGGCAGAATGAGTGGGGACCAAGATGCTGGCTGCCATTGCTACATACTGGGCACACTGGCAAGGAAGTCTGGTATTGCTGAGGCCCAGACAGAGCTGAAGAAGAAGGTTCTTCACACCCTTTGGGAGGAGGTCCTGCGATTCCCATTAAGAGAGGAGGAGATGCCAGGAGGGACACTGACTCTCACCCTGAGAAACTGCGACAAGTTCTCCAGGCACAGCATTGTGGGGGAACTCAAACTGAACCTTGCTGAAATGGAAGAATCCTTTGGGAAGGCCCAGTGGGAAAGGCTAAAGAGCCCAGAGAAGGTATGGACTCAGTCTGTGTCGGTAGTGCAGAAACCCTAATGATTAAGAGTTTGGACAAGAGAAGCCCTTTTCCTAGACAGTTGCATGTGGGTGGGTGGCTTTATTTGTTTGGAGCAGGTTTAGAGGGATGATGTGTGACTGCAGAGATCACTCAGCACAGTTCTGTGTTGGTCTGTAGCTCACCATATCAGAAGCCCTTCCATCTATTGCACCCAGCCATGAATGTGTCACAATTCCCTCAACTCCTACCCAGTTACATAACAATCTGACACTGGCATCTGTAATTCAGATGCTATGTCTAGGAAAAGGTGTGTGAGCTTCTACGAGTTAGTGATACAGGACCAGAGTGGCAAGAGCTGAAGTATCAAGGAGTGCCTACAGAGCCTGAGGGAGGGACTCTGAAAGCTGGGTGTGGCTAGGGCATACAGTAGCACCCCAGGCACCCTTAAGATAGAAGTGAAATATATTGTTGGGCCTGAAATGCTGGACTGAAGGATACTTATTCTTGTTGGAATCAATCCAGCTATTTGTTCTGGCGCACATCAAAATATCATTTATTGCATTGTTTTGGTTTCCTTAAAGATCAAAATTTTCCTTTCCTTCCTTATCCACACCTTGCCAGCTGCACAGACAGGGAAAATGGAAGGAAGGATTCCAACAGTTCTTGAAGTGGGTTCAGGGGATGCTTCATGTGCACTAATTTCTGCACATTTCCTCAGGAGCCTTTTCCCTGCCGTGACTAGGTTATTCTTCCAGCAGCAGCAACGCACTTAGCATGGCAGCAGGGTGCTGCCACTGCTGCTGCTCATTCATCACATCAGGTGGTACCTCTTGTACACTGCTGTGGTACCAGGTGAGCAATGCAAAACAACACCAGCACCATCACTAAGCATGATGAAATAAATTATTGAAATAAATTATTTATATATATTATAAATTATCAGGGGTGAGGGCTCTCCACTGAGTTGGCCACAGACACAGAGTACAGAGTTAGCATTTCTGATTTCCAATAGTGCTGATTTATCTGATAACCACTTGAATACTAATAGGACTGTCCACACTAAAAAAAAATCTGTCTGGGACAGAGCCAGCAGAAACAAATGAGTGGTCTGAATGAGTTTAATAAACTTCAAGCATGAGATTTAATATTTGTCTATAGCTGTAACGCTTCTCCTCTCCCCCCATACTGAACAATCTGCTTTTTTAGCAATACTCAAGGAACAGCCTGTTAACAGCAATGATAAGTTGTTACTCCAGTGCACCTGATGGAGTCCTGATATACTGGGAATTCTGCCTTGGTCCAGCTTCATAACCACACTCAGAAATAGGGCAGTGTTCATTCCTTCTCCAGGCTGACAGCACAAGGTTAACACCAGCAGTACTGCTGAACAGTGCCCCAGTTTGAGCTGAGGATGTGCAGTGAAAGCTGAATTTGCGTCATCTGGGACCTGAGAGAGCCAACCATTGCACAGATAGCTTATGTATACAGATCCTGAATCATTCATTGAGAACCAGAGAGGGAGGGAGGGAGTGAGGAAGAGCTGATCAAAAAAGAGGTGCTATTTTTGACAGCATTCATCCAGGAACAAAGTTACTGAGCTTTGTCGAAAGAGTGACATTTCCTTGAAATGCCAGGAAGGGCAGAAATTTAGTTCTTACCTTCCCAGTAATTCTCCCACACACAAGGGAAGGAGCTGAGAGTGGAGCTTACAGCTAACCAGGTAATGCAATTAGCATTCAGGAATTCATTGAGTCCTGTGAGCAATGCAAAGCGTAGATGCTGTAGACTGATATCCTTATCTTGTCTTCCTTCCCTCCCACTGCTTTGCTAACGACAGTGATGATAGTGGGTTGATGATAGTGTGTCCTTGCATAGCAACTTCCCTTTTGTGATTTTTGTGGTGCCCTGCACGTAATTCATCGATGACCCCTTGATGCTTTTTATCCATATTGCATAGAAAGAAAGACTGAAGCTCTGATGGTTGTATGGATTTGCAGATTGCAGCACGAAATGTAGGTTATGGATTTAACAGGAAAAAGGAAACAAAGAAAACAAAGCCCAGAAGGGGGAAGGAAAAGTACCTCTGGTTTGGTCTGTTCATGCAAAACTCCAGCAGAGACCAGCCATTGTAGGTTTTGTTTTCATGTGGATACAGGCTGGCTAAAACTTGATCAGCACACTAGGAGCTAGAAAGTCATAAGTACAAGATGTGATCTGAGTACAATGTGTGTGTTTGTGCGTGTGTGCACGTCTACAGAGCCCCACCCCCTCCCAATCTCCACTGCATCGGTCTGTGCCTGGAGCTACAGGAACCAAATTCTAGCCAAGAGCTATAGAATGGGACCTGCTGAGATGTAGTGAGGGTAAATAAACAAAAGCAGCTTGTGACATGCCTAAACTCTGGGTTTGCATTGAGGTGGTGTTTGAGTTTGTCCCTAGGTGTACAATTCTTTTGTAGTGGGCATACAGGCTTTGAAACTGCCTCTTTTTATGTGTGGGCTTTTTTAAGGTCCACTTCAATTTAAGACAGGATTCATGTAAGTGAAATGCATACGAGCCCTTCATTGCTACCTGAGTGCATGGAAAAAAGATTTGCTTGGGCTGACTTAGGATTGAATTTCAGGCTTCCTTGCTAATGACCTGCCACCTGATTTGTGCAGGACAAATTAGTCATTTGAACCAGACACTGATGACAGCCATGTTTTCTGCAGAGTCAGTCAGCTCATGGGGAGCATACAGGGACCTGTCCTTGCCTATTTTGAGTAACTGGTCGAAAATGTAATTTGAAATATTTATGGCTCACTTAGTAGCAACACTGCAGAGCACAGAAATGGCCTGGAGAAGGGCTGTATGTCCTCGAGGATGTACAACATGTTAAGGAGCCCAAAATGAGTCTGTTGAATTGACATTGGCTTTCTGGGACTCTTCTGGGTCATTAACCTCACACTAAGCCAGATTTCTGTCACAAGCTCCCACTCAGTGAGAGAATAACTGCTCCCCTTTTGTCCCTTGCCATGGGCTGACAGCTCTGCACAAAATGGTGTGGGATTTCTCTCCTTCCCTGCTGGCTCCTGAGGAGGAAATGGCATTACTCTCCCAGGGGAGAACAGTGCTGATATGACTGTGTCCCTAGGCTTCCCCCCCAAGGGCTGCTTGTCCAGGCCAAGTGGAAGGAAGGACAAAAAGGTCATGAGGCTAAGAGGAAGGAAAGGAATGGAAAGGAAAAGGAAAAGGGAAAGGAAAAGGAAAAGGAAAAGGAAAAGTCTCCCACAGGGACAGCAGGGAGAGCTGCTCATAGTCCTGATGGAATTCAGGTGGGAAGGAAGAGTAAAGTACTGTGCCCAGCTCGTGGAGGATTTCAGCTGATTTGGCTGGGTTTTTTCTCATACCAAATAGGGTGTCACAGAAGGTGCAGCTCCAGCCCCAGGTCTGACTCAGCCCCAGGAACCACTTCTGCTTTTCCAGGGAGCCCTACACTCCTGCTGGGCAGTGCGGACTGGAGGCCGAGTCCAGTCAGAGCCTTCTGGGAAATGGAGCACCTGAAACCAGTAGTGAATTATGAAAAGCAGTAAAGGCGTAGTGGACATAAACACAGGGCAGCTAAGGTGGTCTCTCAAAATGGGAATATCTGACTATTTGCATTGTATGTCAGCCTCAAATCTTCTGACTAAATATCTCACAAAAAGTTGATGTCAGGAAGCAGTTACTTTCTGGTGACGTAAGGATTCAGTAACTCACGTTATCGGAGCCTTATGAGTGGAGGAGCCTCTCAGGCATCTTTGCCAGGTTTATTCTCATACAGTGTAACTGGAAAGATCTCCTGTACAAAGATAGAGAGACAACTTGGTTGGTTCATGACCTTCTGCCCATCAGTCTTCTACTGTTGTTTTCCTTATGTTCTGGCCAAGATTGTAGAAAAAAATTAACCCTTCCTGTGTCTCCATTTCCAGGAGCCATCCACGGGCCACGGGGAGGTTCTGCTCTCTATTAGCTACCTGCCAGCAGCTAATCGCCTGCTGGTGGTGATCATTAAGGCTAAAAACCTGCATTCCAAGCAGCTGAAAGATCTACTTGGCAGTGGTGAGTGTAACAGCAAGGAAACAGAGACTGTTGTTTCTGCTATTATGTAAATCTAGAAATTAAGTGGGAAGGGTGATGTTTGGCAGGAAAAAAAAAAAAGTGTCGGGCTTAGAAAGCCAAAGAGATTTGAATAATTTTGAAAAAACCAAATGTCCCTGTAATCAATATTTCTTATGTGCTCTCTCTCAGTTTGATGTCACCAGTGTAAATTCTCTTGCATTTTTGGGTGCAGATTCAGGCATCACAGTATAAAAAAAACATGTATTAGAAAGTATCCAAAGGAAGCCAATGAGGATGATGAAGGGTCTGGAGGGGAAGATTTATGAAGAGTGGCTGAGGTCACTTGGTCTGTTCAGCCTGGAGAAGAGACTGAGGGGAGACCTCATCATTCAGCATCCTCACAAGAGGAAGCGGAGGGGCAGGGACTGACCTCTTCTCTCTTGTGAGCAGGGACAAGACTCAAAGAAGCAGCATGAAGCTGAGTCAGGGAAGGTTTAGGTTGGATATTAGGAGAAGGGTTCTTCACCCAGAGGGTGGTTGGGCACTGGAACAGGCTCCCCAGAGAAATGGTCACAGTACCAGGCTGACAGAGTTCAAGTTGGACAATGTTCTTGGGCACATGGTGTGATTCTTGGGGTGTCCTGTGCAGGGCCAGAAGTTGGGTCCCTTCCAACTCAGCATATTCTAGTCTAGTCTTGTCTATTTGTTGCATGCTCATTAATATGGTATCTCTCTCCACTCCCTATACAGATGTTTCTGTCAAGGTGACACTGAGGCATCAGTCACTGAAGCTGAAGAAGAAGCAGACCAAACGTGCGAAACACAAGATCAACCCTGTGTGGAATGAGATGATCATGTTCGAGGTGCCTCATGAGCTCCTGCGTGCCTCCAGCGTGGAGCTGGAAATGCTGAGCCAGGATGGAGCTGGCCAGAGCCACGTGCTCGGCAAGTGCAGTCTGGGCTTACATGTCACAGGCACAGAGAGGAACCACTGGGAAGAAATGCTGCGGAACCCCAGGAGACAGATAGCCATGTGGCACCAGCTCCACATGTAGGCTCGTCATGATTACTGGCAAGAAGATTCCCACCAGGCCTCAGAGTCCGGGGGACTAACCTGAATTTCACCTTTCACCTTCAACTCCACCAAGTTGCTCAGCACAGCACTCTTACTACACCACCCTTCTCTGATTTTCCTACCCATCCTAGCCCAGGAAACTGTCTGGAAAACGTATTTAAAGGACAATCTCTCACCTAATCAAGTGGTTGTCTCAAACAAGGGGTTGGCTGCCTGGATGGTTTGGATTAATTTTATTTGCCTGCCCACTGTCACTTCTGCAGAGGAGCAGAGGGGAGTGAAGAACAGCAAAGTTGTTATGGAAATGTAAGCCCTTCATTGGCATCTAGCACTGTCACCCAAGTCCCCTGATGAGTGCTGGCTCCATAATTACAAACACACAACTGTTTTACCAATCACTGCTTTTCATAATACTCTACAAGACTGAGAAATGAGGATCACAGAAGTGACTGTCATGGCAGGCACAAAGAATCAGTATGAAAGCGAGAGTGAAGCCAAAGCGCAGTAAATGGATACCTAGAAAAAATACAGAACTAAGGGAGAGAACAGAGGAAGAAGAAAGGGTGAGACAGTTAACACCCTCATCCCGTGCAGCCTTTGAAGCAAACACTGCCAAACAAGAAGTCAAATACCTTCCTTTACTTTTGTTTCCTGGAGAGTTTGATACTTTGTATTTAGGATTAATGAAAACTGCTGAAAATATTAATGTTTCGGGACCCTTTAGCAGAATACCTGTATCTTCTTTCTATGGTGTCATCCAGGAAGACCCTAAATATGGACAAAAAGTTACTGTTGATCTTACCTCCAAAAACCTGGACCAGTCTTTCTGTTTAGTGCCATCTTTTCTGTTTGGGTTTTTCCCCAGTTTCAAATATGCTAATTATATTCCAGGCAATATCTAAAATTAGGCAAAAGAAGTAGGATCATTCCATACCTTAGCAGCTGATAGATGATTTTGGTTTGACAGTTAACTATTGCACTCAAATCCTCATACCAGCATTACTCAAAGACAACCCTTACTAACTGCCATGTATTTCATCACTTCCAGACAGAAGGAATTCACCAACCAGACAGACTCTCCGGGGCTTTTTTTTTTTGTGTGTACTTTCAAGACTTGATGTGGCTTAAATATTACTTTTCACTGTCCTTTTTTTGTGTGTCTAGATGGACTGGAAGTCTGGAATTGGCAGTGGTGATGTCATGACCCCATAAGCACACTGCTTTTCCCACTACTTTTTTCAAGTAGTAGACACAATTTTAAGCGACTTCCATGGGGGCAAGGCATCCAAAATACTGAAAACAGAACTATATAATTTGTAGCTCTGAAAATCTCAGAGAACTTCATATTTGCAGTTTAAATGCAAATATTAAGCTAAGCTTTAACTAGTATCCATTTCATTCTGATGGTGCAGTCAAATAAGTCTAGCAGACTGTCAAGGAAAGGCTGCCATCCTGTTGGCAAAGGGAAAACACCAGAACCAGCATCTGAAAACTGTCTGAAGCACCAGGCACAACGGTTTATGAACAGGGAAATGAAGTTCAGCTGGAAGTCAGTAACTAGTGGTGACTGGGGCTGGTCACGAGACTGTCACCATTTAGCACTTTCATAAATGACCTAGACAATGGGGCAGAGCATGGCCTCAGCAGGTTTGTAGATTATACAAAACTGGGAGTAGTGATTGATGCACAAGGCAGTTGTGCTGACAGTCAGAGGGATGCTGAGAGGCTGGAGAAGTGGGCTAACAGGAACGTCCTGGAGTTCAACAAGGAGAACTGCAAAGTCCTGCACCTGAGGAAGAACAACCCCTTGCAGCAGTGCAGGGGTGAGGGCTGATCACCTGTAGAGGAGCTTTCCAGAAAAGGATCTGGGTGTCCCGGTGGACACCAAGTTGAACATGAGCCAGCAGTGTGGCCTTGCAGCAGGGAAGGACAACAGCACCTTGTGCTGCGTTAAGCAATGCCAGCACGTCAAAGGAGGTGATCCTTCCTTTCAACTCAGCACTCATGAGGGCACTTTCCGGAGTGCTGTGTCTAGTTCTGAGATCCTCAGTGCAAGAAAGATAAGGAATTTGTGGAAAGAGTGCAGCAAATGGCTATGAAGATGTTTAAGGGACTGTAGCATCTTCTGTAAGAGGAGAGGCTGAGAGAGCTGGAACTGTTTAGTTCAATGTGTACAGATACCTGACCTGGCAGAGGACAAAAGAAGATGGAGACAGACTCTTTTAACTGGTGTCCAGTCACAGGACAAGAGTCAAGGGCACAAGTTGCAATGTAGGAAATTCCATTGGAACACATGAAAAATATCAAGAAAAAACCCCCTTTTTTCTACTGTGAGGATAGTAAAACAGTGGAACAAACTGCCAAGAGAGGTTGTTGGGAGTCCCCATGCTTGGAGACATTGAATATTTGATGTGATACAGCGTGAACAACCTTCTCTAGTTTATCTCACTTTGAGCAGGGGTGAATTTGGACAATATGATTTCCAGAGGCCCTTTCTATCCTCGTCAATGCTACGATTCTGTGAAGATATTGACAAGGTTGATGCACACTGAAAACTGTTATCTTTACACTACTGTTTCCTTTGTGGGTGGTGCAGCCAGGAGTTACAGGGTTATTTTGAAGAGAGCAATAAAATCAGCTTTGAGCAACCAGGCATACAGAAAAGAAAGCTAAGTATGCCCATGAATCTTACACCCAATATTTTAATCTCTGGTATTGATCTATTGGCTAGAGGGCATGTAAACAAAATAGAAAATTGGTTTCTTGTTTTGCTTGTATGGGTTTTGTTTACTAACAAAATGCTGTAGGATACTGTGAGTAAACTGGACACAGGAGTCTACTTGATAGTGAATTCTTAATGTTTGCTGTGATCCTGATTCGCCTGTAGATATACCTATAGGTTTGGAATAATTATTTCCATATAAGTGCAGAATTTATTGGAATGCTGGCCTAATCCACATATAGGTTCCAGGCAGCACTGTGATTTTTTGGGGGATAATAATAAGAAGGATAACTTCACAGTATGATGCTATTTGGCTGGCACTGGAAAGCCTGAAGGGCCAAATATTTGCCTTGCTGCCAGATCCGCTAGTCCTGCATCCTGCTTGTTTCACTGAGCCTTTTATAACGTCTTGATGATTGATTGTAAACAGCATTATCTGCCTGTGCCCTGGTGATTCTGGCACACCCTGTAATAGATATTAGTCCTATTGGCATTTAAAAGCATAGATCCTCAGAACCTGACTTAGCTATGGCAAAACAATGTCCTCTTTTACAGCAGAAAAATACGTGTATACACACTACTTAACCACAAATCTGTCTTAGCAGCAAAGTGGTGCCATCAGTGTTAACGAACGGCATTGTTTCCTCCTTTGCTGCAGTGGGATTTAATGGGAAAGAGAGAAAGAGTGAAAATGCATACATCTATTCCGGCTGGATCATTCTTGTTGTCTGGCATTTTAGCCTGGAAAGAATGCTCCTCACTATTAGCACAGCCTGAACAAAGGCTGCCAGGTGTCCCTAGGAGGAGGCATCCGCTCGCCGAGACTGACAGCGGGCACGTAACGGGGACAAGGAATGCTGTGTACGTGTGGTACCCGAGGGGCAGGGACGACCAGCCCCGCCTTTTGAACTCTGCTAACAGGAGCTGTGTGTCATCGCATTCCTGCGTCTGCCCAGGCCCTGCCCTCATCCCTCCTAAAGCCTGTGCAGCAACACCTCTGTGTCCCTGAGCCTCAGCACCCCAAGGGCCGAGGTGCTAAACTGTCCCAGCAGACAAATGGCTGGGAATGGTTGTGGTAGGTGACAACGTCATGAAGATAAATCCGAAGTATTTGGAAATGCCATTGTACCAAGCAGCTTCAGCAACTCGAGCTGTGAAAGTATCACTGAAGTGTAATAAGGACAGAGCCAGACAGATCCACGGTTTTCAGCTCCTGAAGCTGGAAATGCAGGAGCGTCAGCAAGCACCACTGTGTATCAAATTAAAGGATGCTGCTTATAAATTGCATCATAAGAGAAGAAGCAAAAAACCCCAATTATGGCAATTAATGTTCCTAAGCTCTATGTGTGACCAAAAGCAGTCACAATAATCCCCAGTGGCTAGTCAGTGGTTGGACTGATTATTTTGCCTGCTATAACCATTAACATGAAGAAGCTGGAAGCTAAGAGATTGTAGCGAGGGAGGAAAGAAGGAGGGGGGGAAAAAAAAAAAAAAGACAATGTGGGGCAGTCTACCTGATCAGAATGAATGATCCTTTCCACTAAAGGCCAGAGTTGTGAGTTTTAAGGACAGCGATTCACAGTTCCTCATCCAGTGACAAAACCCAAACAATGTGATGACTATAATACAGTATGAGAAATGCATCTCCCCTGTTTCACCCAGCTCTGTCTGGGAAAGGTGGGCTTCTGATGTGGCCTCTGCTCAGAGGAGGGGACTGAGAGGCCGGGGGAAATGACCTGTGACTACATTAAGGAGTTCCTTTGTTAAAATATAGACTGTAGCCATATGTTGTTTTGCCTCAACCTGCCCTCAGATCTAGATCTTCCACCCCAAAAATTATCTAGTTCGATTTTAAGTAATCTGTGCTAGAGTAGATGGATTAATAAGCACAAATCATCAGTAGTCACCAAAATATCTGGGATGTTTTAGACTCATTACTACCGTCAGCACCCTTCCCCAGTTGTAAGGGGAGTGGTTACAACTGGTGCCCTGTATGGGTAGCATTTTTTAAGCATATAAGCAGAGTTTTCCCCTCAATTGTTGTCCCAAATATCCTTGCATGGTGATAAGAAACATGTTTGCTTTGCAAAGAGGTAATACGTCAGAAAGTAATGGAAAATTCCTTTCAACAAGACTGGGAGAATTTTCAGGCTCAACTATTCTCCCAGGTATTGATGGACTTTCTAGACCTTGAACAGGTGTACCTTGTATTTTGCTAGCATCTGTCATCAGTATTATCTGGCACTAGTGTTCAAAACCACTTTCCTTTTTTTCCCAAAATGAAATAGGTTGTAATTTGGGCTCTAGAATTACATCCCAAGGTTTGCCCAAATTTTCCTGATATCTAAGATGAGTTGACTACAATGACATTTAATAAGAACTGGAAACTAAAGTGGTTTAGAGTTAAAAGAGTGCTTCTTGCACTCTTTTGAAGGTCAGTTTGAAGTCTGATTGAATTGAAGGACAGAGCTTTGACAGCATTTTTATGTTTCAGAATTTAACTAGGTATTAAAATGTATTTGGTTAATTTGCTGAAAGATAAGCATGATGAGTAAGTAGTAAACACTCGACACTTAATATTATTTCTTCTGTTTTCAATATGCACAAGAATAGTAGCAAAATGAAATAGTGATTTGTGGCCTTCCAGCATGAGGGGGCTTTCTGCTTACTTGGTCCTTTAGTGTCCCAGTGTGTTTATTGTACAGAGCCAGATATTGTTTGTCAGGACTCTATATTGTTCTCACAATCCAAAGCACAAAAACAGAGCATGATGCTCAGCCATTGTGTCTAATCTTACAGCACAACATGTAAAACACTGCAAGTAAATAATTCCAAGCTGTACCAATACTGTGTCTGCTTTGTTTACTCTACAGCAAGTCCCCTCTGCTTGCAGCTCATGTCAGGGGCACAGAGTGCTAGGATGAGTCAACAGAAGATGCTCTGACGGGTGTCATCAAGGGATGGGTGTACGATGAGAAGGGGAGCAGCAATAGAGTTCTGTCCTGGGCAAGCACAGGAAATCTATTGGGTTTTTTTGCAAGGTGGCAGCTATACAAAGCCCTAAAGGCTTTCCAGTAGCTACAAGGAGATTAGAGAATGGGATCTGGGAACCAGGTTCTTTCCAGATACTTGCTCCATCTCTGAAACAAAACTAAAGTGAATTTAGATTTTTTTATTATTTTGTTTTTTGCCAATCTCAGTACTTTCAAGTTGGTGCTAATGATACTCTGTAAACAATGCATTCATAAGGAGGAAAACATACTTGACTGACCTAATACCATCACCAGAATTAGCTTAGTTCTTAACAAGACACACAGATCAAAACCTGCACATAAAAGTAAAAGAAAACAGATTTTTGGAGCAGGAGTGGGAAGTATTTACCTCACTGACAGTTTGGGGGCACTCTCTCACCCATCACAGTCGCTGTTAAAGCACAAGGCAAAAAAACAAAGCCAGTCTGCAGAGCCCCAGGCTGTTGCTGGCTTTGCAAAGAGGGGTGCCTGTCAGCTGCACAGCAAGGCTGATGACACTGAAGAATTCGCCGTCGAGATGAAGGGAAAAGCTGTATTTCTGCTGCACAGTGATTTCAACACGGGTGGTGCATCTGCCAGGGACAATCCTTCCCGCCTGGGGGATTCATGCAGGGTTACTCAGTAATTCCCAGCCCAGCTTATTGAAAAGCAGCAATAGGTGCCACAGAACCATTCTTCTCTTAACCCTGCTGTTCATTGTCACTTCAGATTCATTAGAAGGTTTTTTCCCCCTACGGTATTTAAAAATTAAACTGGGACTATCCTGTAAGCCTCTGTCTGCCAAGAGAGAGTAGCACTTAATCCAGCAGCTACATCACAGTCATTGCCAGTGCTAAGTCCTGAAGGTCTGCAGCCAGTTCCTCCACTTCCCTGTGAACTCTTAGTGATCACTGAATGTGGAATAAACCCAGCGAGGACAGGGCTCCAAGATGCCCCTGAGAAAACAGGTCACACCTAAAACCAACACACTACCCAGTTCTCCAGACAGCTCTCCTGAACACTACAAAGTGCAGTGGTGGCCTGGAGTGCAGCCCTGCAACCCCTGACCCTCTGCTGCACATGGCTCCCCATCCCAGCCCTGGCACCTCTGCAAGGCTCTCCCACCCCTGCGTGCCTCCAGAGGTACCACTGGTGTCCCCAGACATAGGGTGTCTGGCAGCCACACAGACAGCACACTTGTTTTTCTCCTTGATCAAAACAACTTCAAACAGGGGATTTCAGAGAGTCAAAAAGGCTAGCTAGCACATATGCTGTGCTGTGGGAGCCTTTGATTATCCTGCAGATATTTTTAGAGCCCTTCATAAATGAGCTGTGGCTCCTTTCGTGTGGCGTATGGTGACAGCTCTGCCAGAAACAGCCTCTGGTCCCCTGTGCCCACTGCTCTGTGCCACTGCAGAGCTGGACCTGGCACTGCCCAGACTGCCTCTGCCCTCTGATTTTATCATCTTGGGGGGCACCTGTTTAAACCCACACATGTGCTCAGCTGCCTGTGCCTTTCCTTTCGCCTCAAGAGAGCCTGATAGGAAAGACAGGCCCCAGAAAGTGCTGTAAACCCCCTCTGGTTATGCCTGCAAGCTCTTGGCATCTCCACACCTCCTGCTTCCAGGAAGAAACATGTTCAGTTCTTTTGCTAAATGAAGTTTCTAGCACCAGCTGCTAACAACAGCCATCTCCATGGAGCATATCCAGGACACCAGCAGAGCTGGGGAAGTGTGTGTCAGGCTTTAATGCTATGACAACTATCGCAGAGGAATTTTTCAATTTCCTTTTCACTCATATTGACATGAGAATCAGTGGTCCTAAAAAAGAAGGGCACTTTTAGCCCTAGATCAGATGAATTTGTGCAAGCTTCCCTTCCTGACAAAAGCTCAGATTGTGCTCTTTGCTTGAAGGGATCTTGCTTTTGAATCCTTGGTTTGAAGTTACCAGCAAGGAGGCTGATCATTGCCAAGGGTGACTAACAAGAGTCCACAGCACAAAATTGCCTGTAGGAAATGAATTACAATGCAGCAATGCATTTCATGAGCAGCTCTGACTCTTTACACATGGTTGAGCTGCTGAAAGTGAAGCATTGTCCTGCTTTCATGCTGTCAATTGACTAGCAAAGGCAAAAGCCCCAGAGATGAGGTTTTCACTGCTGACTGACAGGTGCCCAGGAAACCCAACTGAAGCTAAGCCCTGACAACCACCAGGATTTTGCTGGGCTTGCTTACTGCTCAAAAATAAGCAATTTTAAATCACTACAGTGAAAGCTGCCAGAAAATTACAAACTGTGTGTAATTGTGGACTGTTCAATGAAATGGACTTCGAGGAAGTCACTGAAAAAACCTTTCCCATAGGACCTATTGGATGAGTAATTTGGGGCTATTTTCACTTCTCAGCCTAGAAACTGCCATTCACTTCCAGCCCCTGTGGCTAAAATGTCTCCATTAAAATTTGGAGACATTCACTCTGAAGCCAAAATTTCGGCATAGTCCTTCACCTGTGGGGATTGATGGGTTTACATGCATGATTCCCCTGGACCCAGAGCCCTCCAAGCCTAGACCTCCCTCAAAGCAAGAATTTCCACCCAAATTTCCCTTCCTTTGCAAGGGCTGGCAAATGGTGTGGCACTGGCAGCCTGCATCCTGAACAGCCTCCAGAGCAACACAGCTGGGCATCAGGTTAAAGCCCAAGATGATGAGCATCTGTATAACAATTCATTGCATTAAACCTTCGCTAGAGGGGTAAACTGCTCAGCCACTGCATCTAACACTTGTTTATCCACTGGTATCCATTCCCAGAAACAACTGGAAAACCTGGATTCTTTCAGACCCGATTAAGTTAAAGAGCCAGTCCTGTTGATGCTTCCATCCCTGCGTACTGAAGCTCAGCAATACTATCAGTATCAACACTCACAGTATGCAGTGCCACACCCAGGATCCACACCGTCAGCTGCACAGCTTGCTGCTGCGTTTTCTGCTTCCCTCCGCTGCCACATGGACACATTTACAGCTGATCGAGCAAGTGTTTGTGCTGGAAGGGCTTTGTTTTCTGCCTATGCTTCTCTCTAGCTATAGTCATCACCCAGGGATGGACTCAACCTTTGCAAGGTTGTTCCTGCTTGCACTGCCATGCAAACCTGAGCCGCAGTGAAGGGATGATGATTCCTAGTCCCTGTGGTGCATTTGCTGTGAGGTGTATCCCCAGTAGCAGCCAGACTCAGCCCATGGAGGCAATGTTTTTAGCTGTTCAGTCAGCAAACATAACCCACAGCCAAGGGTTAATCCATGGACACATATATTTATTTCAGAGGTTGGCTCTCTTGCCCACAATGATTTAGCAGATGTAAAGCCCTCCACGTACAAAATTACTCTTATTACATTGAACTGTTTTAAAAGTCACACATTTAGTTAATCCACTGTGAGCCCAGCCTCAAGCATAACTTCAGGTCGAAGAATCCATAGTTATGTCAGCCCTCTCTTTTAAGGATAGGAAAAGCCCGGCTTCCCTTGGATTTAGAGCATTTAGAGCTCAGGAAAATCTCTCCATCCTTCAAACCAAACCAGGTACACGTGTAAAGTTTTGTCAAGGCCCATTACAAGCCTAGCCCAACTCAGCAAATCCAATGATAATGCCACTGTACCTGACTAGAAAGGGAGCACAGAGCCTCAAGGGCAACCACTCTGCATCCTTGCCCAAAAATAGCATGTGCTGACATTGCTGCACTGGTGCTGACCCAGAGCAGCCCTGGGCTGCTGGGAGGTGCCAGCTCCTAGTCTGCCTCCTGCAGCCTTGGCACAGCACCGGGATAACCCAGCCCATGGGGAAATGATGCAGCTCCATCACAGGACATGCTGGACCTGCTCACCAAGGTGAGGACGTCAAGGGGCTGCAGTGATACTCAGCATGTCAGGGAGCCAGTCACTCAGGAAGGAGAACTACCAACACCTCAGGGGGCTGCAACTGACCCTTCTGGATTAATCAGCATTGGATCTGCTCATTACAGTCCTGGGCTGGGGGGAATGGGAGTGCATCAGCTTAGATGCCTTTGGTCTGGAAAAATAACATTAACCTCCAAGAACAACTTAAATAATTAGCAACCTAATTTGATAAATTTAATTTTTTTTTTATTAACAATCATTTTACATTACAAGGATAATATGACAAAAGGAAAGTTCTCGTGTACATACTATGATATATCAACATAGCTCTATTCGTATCCAGTGTCCTAGGTCCTTTCACACAGGTACTATAAAGCATAGTCTGTAAAGTAATAACATTTTAATGTCTCCAAAAGAGTGATATTAACATATTAATACATATGTAGTAATAGACATCTAGATATTTTTCTCTCATTTCATATGTGTGATTGGTGGGTGAGTGGGTGGGTGAGAGATCGCTTGAAACAGTTCAGCAGGGCTGTGCTTGGATGTGGATACAGAGAGCTTTGAGACAAAACCTCGTTTTCTGGAAGTAGAAATGCATTTTTGCTAACTGTCGGGTGAGTCTATGAGGATGCCATGACTGGCAGAAAACTCTGTAGCCCTCCTGTAGCATTTGGGACATTACAGCATATGAGACATGGTTCCCCCGCGTAGCCCAGCGAGCTTATTTGACACGAGGTGCAGTGCATGGGAGCCCCTCGCCGGGCGGCAGCACCACCAGCAGGGCGGGTGGGAGGCGAGGCCGCGGGCTGAGCTTACGCGAGTGTCAGTGGCATCGGAAGGAGGGGGTTGGGAGTGAGAAAATTGTCTCTGAGGTTTGTGAGGAACAGGTGCCGAGAGCTCCCCGCCGGCGCTGCGCGGCTGAGGGGCTGCGGCAGAGCGGGGAGCCGCCGCCAGGCAGGGGCGGCTGAGGTGGATTACCAGTTGTGTGGAGGAGAGAGGCCTGGGAGAGGGCACTGAGGTGTGTGACAGGGCTTGGGGGCAGCTTGCACAGCATCTGCTCATGCAATACCAGTGTAACGAGCCATTCGAATGTCAGAATTACAACTCACCCTCCTCCCGACCGAAGCCAACAAATAAAACAAACGGCAAGGAGTGCAGCAGTTGCCAGGCCTGGTGCGGAGCTGCAAAGGCAAACCTCCGTGCTTTCCCTCCAACCCTTGTGGGGAAGCAGCTCGCTGACTGACCACCTGCTGCCAGACCGGCCAGAGGCACCTCTCAGGTCCTCTCAGGTGTCAGCCAAAGGCTTCAGGATGCAGCAGGGCCAGTGTCCTACGAGTGGCTGTGGGAAGGGAGGGATGGAGGGATGAGACAGCTGTCCATCCCACAGGCATCAGCAGATACCCAGGGAGGGCTGATCCACTGCCCAGATCCACCCCAATCCCAGCATGGAAGTGCTAGTCATGGGAAAACAAGTGTCTCTGCACGGGCAGGGCAAGAGAGCTGCACCTTTTGGTGCTTCAGCCTGGCAAGGTCTGTACGCTGTGTGCTGGGGCCTAAAAGCACACATGCGACACCGACCATGTCTTCCATACAATCACATCATTCCCTTTCCTCCAGAAAGCCTCCCTGGGCCCCTGGCCAGGCAGGCTGTTCACGGGCTGAGGAGCGGCTGTGAGACCTGAGGGAGCGGAGCAGCCCCTGCAGCAGAACAGCGGCCAGCCTGACCCAACAGAGCTGAATGTGCCTTCCCAATTGGGATCGCACACTCTCATCCTCATCTCTCTGACTTCACGGTTCCTTCTCGTCTGCTCTTTTCCAGCTCCATACACCATCCCTGCCCCCTCCGACTGCATGGCCGTAACCCTTCCTCCACTCAGTAACGCCTTGGCTCTCTTGCTGCCTTTATCCCAGCGCCACAGCTGTGTCGCTGACCGATGCCCGCAAGTGTCCCCATGCTCTTGCTGGTGCCGCACGAGTGCCGGCCAGCACAGGGTCTCCCTGGCGGCATGCTGGCAACTGCTGAGGAACGCCAGGTGGAACAGCAAAAAGCCACGTTTCCACGGCACCAGTGCCTGCAGCTGCCAACCGCATCCGTGCAGAGAGACGAAAGTGCATATGAGGGTGGGATATGTATCGGTCCAAGTGTGAACACAGAGGACCTCAGCAAGAGGCTTTCTTGGGAGAAGGACACTCATGCATTTTCCCCTACCAAGACATTCCCCTATTAAACAAACCTTATTTATCACTTGGTTAACATGCCAGCAAGGAAACCTCTTGCCCGAAACACAGCCAAGCCCCTCTCCATAGAGTGCTATACATGTAAATGTAGGCCTCAGTGTATGGCTAAAACCATCCCAAAGTCCAAAGCCTTCAGTGTTACGTGCCTTGTGCTAGAACACAGGGCCAGCCTTACACAAGGGTGGTTGAGTCTATCTCTATATTATATCTTTATATCTATTGAAAACATAGAAATATATAAATATATAGGATTTCATTTATAGATATATAAGCACGTGATTTTAATCTTTTGTACTGTGTGTATATGTACTGGGATGTGCGTATATACAATATATAGACCATATGCATATGTACTGTATACATACACTAGCTTACATGCACACACATCATACATGTCTCCAAGGGAGACAGGAATTGCATAGGCATTACTGCATTGGATACAATGGCTGGGGGATTAACGTACCATTTCTCTGCTTTTAAGACCTCTTTTGACAGGGCTGAGAGGGGAATCTGCAAAAGCAGAGGCTGTTGCTGTTTATTTGCAAGCCAGCTGTCTAGGCACTGGTCAAATAAACAGCAATCCTCATGAGATAAGAAAGGAGGGGGACTCCAAAGACCCTGCGGGCCATCTGGTTGAGTTTGTGCTGTGAAAAAGAGATGGACCGAGCCTGAATCTTGTCTGAAGTCATACCAGCAAAAGCGTGACCAGGACGAGGGACATTGCTGCACTTGGCTCCAGACCCAAGGCAGACAACACATGAGGACCCTGCCCACCGTGTCCCCTCGCAGCCCCTGTAACTTCCGTGTGCTTTTGCTGGTATGAGAAGAGCTTTGGTCTCTTGTGAGGATTATCCCTGCTGAGGTCAATCGCGTGGCTGGAGGGCCCGGACCCCTGTGGACACCAGCGAGCCCTGCAGAAGGACGTCTAAATGTGCTTCACAGATTTCTGCTTCACAGCAGGGTAAAAGAGGCAAAGGAGCCTGAGCAAAAAGTGGGGAAAGGAAATTGGCAACTAAAAATCCCACGGGCTAGAAATACAAACCCAAGGGTCTTGAGAAGTGTATATTATTCACAGTCAGATGCCAAAGCTAAGATGAAGGGGAAGGAGGCAATAAAGAGCTCATTTGAGAAAAACTGAACCCTCTGTCTTTGCAGCCTAACCAGTTCAAGATGCTGTGAGCAACATATTCAAAACAACTCCTCTTGCTCCCTCAGCACAGCAAGAAAGCCATTGATTAAACCCGATGCATGGCAATCTGGAGCCAAGGAGGCCTCCCTCAGCAGCCTGCTGAGCCCTCCCCATGTCTGGTGCTGCCTCCCGCCTCACTTCCACCAGGCTGGGCCCAGGCAAAGAGGGCACAGAAATGCACCTGCTTCTGGGAAAGACTGGGGAGCGCTGGGAAGCCAAGGGTGTTTTGCATTGGTATTCCTCCCTCCTCCCTATCTTGCCTATGCTGGTAGTCATGTTTCCATACACAGACTATCCATGAAAGTAAGAGCTACAGATCTGAGATAAGCAGGTAAACCTGGAGGGAAAGCTTGCAAAGCACCTGCATTACCCTAGGACAAAGGCCAGGTTTATTTTCTGATGTGCAGGTAGCAGGGAATTGTGTTGGAGGAGCTGGGATGAGTTGGGCTACCTGATCTGCCAAGCTCTTGTCCATCCCCATCACCAATGTAATGGGTCTCTGACCTTTCCCATCATGGGTATCCAGTGGCAGGGAATCACCATTTGCAAGCAAAGTTATTTGCTAAAGAAACAAGTGCTCTGCCTGTGTCAGCTGGCTGCTGGAGAAAAAACACCACATGCTGCACATTTCACTACACTATTAGAAACAAGAGCTGCCGGTGAAAGGTGTCACTGATGAGAGCAGGATTTGCACGTGAACCAAAGGGAAGGAGTGACAAATTGGAGGAATCACTTCTGAACAGGCCTCTGGCAGCTCTCACCTTGCCATTTCCTCCCCAGTGGCAAAAGTTAGGAGGCTTGGATCAGGAGTTGTAAACAGGCCTCTTGGGCTGCTCAGCACAAGCCCTGGGGGAGCATTCCTCTCTCCAAAGGTGTCTGGAGACTGTCCCCAGATGTTCCTGCCCTCCAAGTGGGCCAGGCACTTTGATGGGCCTTTGTGCCAAGGAGCTTTTGCTGCTGCAAACAGAAAGGCAGGTGATTTTTCCCCTTCACCCACAAAGAAATGTGGAGTTCTATGGATTCTATGATCTATGTTCACCGTGCCCATCTCCAGTCAGAAACTAACGAAGCAGCAATTTTCTGTCTTTTTTATCTTTTTACATCTCCTCAAGTTTTAAAAAGGGAGGGAGCCTACCACCTCCCTGGCAGGCAGCAGCTCCATGAGCTTTGTGGCAGCACCCTGAGCAGAGCCAATTCACCAGGCCTGGAGAGCTAAGAGCACCTTGTGTAGAGAGGTCCCCACTTTATGGTCAGGCAAACAACCACCCAAGTCTGCACAGATGGCAGAGAGTTTCCAGTTTAATTTTTACTCCTCTGGATGAATGCATCAATTCGATCACATCACTTATAAGGAATACAGGAAAACATGAAAACAAAGCCATTTTTCATGCTTGCTAGGTGTGTCATATCAATGCTCCTGTGTTGCAACCGTGTGATGCCCTGACCTAGCTTGTGACGTTTCCATGAGGACCACAAGGACGAGCACCCAGCGCCTGCACTCCTGGCAGCAGTTTGGCAGCAGCTGGGTGGCCCTGGCGCAGGTGCCCTCTCCTGCCCGAGCCAGCCTCAGGCTGCACATGCTGTCAGAGGTAAGGCAAGGGGTAAGTGCTACAGAGGGTGCTGACCAGCCCTCGCTGGCTGGCCTGGCCAGCCCTCACTGCTACATTCACAGGGTCCGCTCTGCTCCGCTCGGACCATGTGACTGAAAAGCCCCATTTTACAGCAAAGGAGCAGTGTCAGGACACAAGGATGGGCCACCACTAGTGCTTTAGGTATGCTCAGTCCCTCCTCAGTCCCACAGGGGCAGAAGCAAACACTTCCAAAACCCTGACCAACACCAGTCTAGCTGTTCCTGTGGGGTCTAAAAGCTGAACCAGTCCATAGTGGCTTGGCTGCACACCTCTGCCAGTGCTGGCTGTGAGGTTCTGCTGAAGGCAAAAGGGTTAGCAGGAGGTGAGTGAGACCTAGGTAGAAGTGTGTGTTTTCCCGGGGAAGACAGTGCGTGAACCCTGGCAGTGAAAGTGACTCAGAGAGAGATCGGTTCCAAACATGCTACATCTCCATTGAAAACAAACAAAAAAGTTTAAAAAATAAAATAATATTATATATATATATATATATTTTTATATAAATGAAAAGCTATCAACTAGCAGCAACGGTTCTAGAGATATCTTAGCACCAAGACCAAGGGCAGGGGGTTAACAGGAGAAAGGAAAGGTTCAGTGTTGCTGATACCACCATCATGTTTCCAAACAACACAGCTTGGCACAAAGCTCATCCCTCTGGGAAGTGAGAACATGTTGGCTTGGACACCTTTTGGACAACATGTCTCACTCCCACGATGATCTGGTCAGATTGGTGCTGTCAATGCCACATCAGCAGGGCAAGGCACTAGCATCTGTGGAGTTTTTGCACCTTTTTTGTTTGTGTGGTTTTTTTTTTTTTTGGTTGGTTGGTTGGGGGGTTTTTGTGTTTTTGTTTTTTTTTTTCTCTTCTCTAACCCGATGTGATATTGTGTGGATGCCTGGAGCTTGTTTACTTTAAAAGAATGAAACAAAGAAGAGCCCCAAGCCCACAAAACAATCTCTGTGATGGAAGGTGCAAGTCCCCCATTCACATTTCACCTAGACTCTGCATTCCTTCAAGAAAGGAAGTAATATTTCACAGGAAGAAGCAGAGCATCCCTTCTTCCTGCTGTCATCAGTCTGCTGTGCTGTGGAACATGTTACCTTGGTCACAAGAGAATAAGTGAACCTTTGTAGGACATCACACATGAATATAATCCAAGATAATCTTGCATTGATAGTTCCTGCCACCAAACTGCAGCAGGTTTTTCTTTCAGTCATTCTAAACAAAACAAAACAAAACAAAACAAAACCCCCACAACAATCTAGGATTATAAAAACATAGTATAAATAATGTAAATTAGAATACAATTTTTTAAGCCTTTGAATCTCTGCCCAGAGGTGGCTCTCGACTCATTGGCTGTCTAGCTTCCACAGCAGCCCTGGTTTTGAATGAATAGTTGTATATATATATATATTTATCTCATACAATATAAAAATATAAATGCAAAAATTTCCCCCTGCCTTCTCTATTTTGCTATTTTATAGTCTGCACATGACATCATGTTATAACATATGTATGATAGACTGGTACTATGGTTATCATAAAAGGAGCTGAAAGCCAAGTATTACTCTACAGCCCAAAGCTAGGGAGAACTGAGAAAGGGGCATCACAGTTTAGTGGAGGCATTTGTTTCTAAATCAGCATAAAAACCCAAAATCATGCCCCCAGCCCTTCTCTCCTATCAGTAATCTCAAGTGAAGAAAGCTTCCACTCAACTGAAGAGAACTGGGTGGAGCTGGGGACAACATAAACACAAGGGATGCTCTGTCGGAAATCAGAAATCTGACGGTTGCCAACAAAAGGCTCAAATGGCTCAATAACTGGGCTGAACAATGGAAAGAGAGGCAGAGATTGAAACTGAGGGGAAAACAAACAAACAAACAAACAATCCCAAAACAAAACAAAACAAAAAACAACCCAGCAAACCAACAACACACATACAAAGGAAACCGCTGGGAGGATGAGGCTGACAAAGACCCGTTGTCTAGCTTATAGATTATTAGGTTTGAACATGTAGAGTATGGCCCCAGCACATGCTTCTAATGAATGAAATGTTGCCATCTACATTGCAGCTGCCATGGTTGGAGACACCAGTAAATGTCTAAACATTGTCTCAATCTTTAAAATTCTGCTTAGCTTCTATCAGACGCACATCGTCTTAACTTTTAAATTTTCAGTGTGGGTTTTTCCTTAATATAGATAATATATATATTTTATATAATATATCAAAGTTTAGAGTATAGATTAAAAAAATTATCTGATCTGAGGCATTCCTTCCTAAATATCAGGATAAAACTCAGAGCCATGGTCCATGCTCTGCAACACTGGCTTCTGGTCAAGAGATGACATCCTGCTCAGCATTTCAGCTGAGAGTGCGTAACTATTGCCTGACTTCTCCTCGAACCAGCTATCGAGTGCCCTTTTGCAATCGAAGTTGGCAATGGGCGGCCCGTTAACAGCAATTGTCAACAGGTCACTGAGCTGCTCCAGCGTGAGCCGAGAGCGGTTGTTCTTGCGCACTCTCTGCAGGGCCGTGCGCCCCTTCTCACAGCAGGCCGAAGAGGTGGGAAGGACTTTGAGGATCTGAACTATTTTATTTAGGAGGGGAAATCTCTGTTTGTATTTACAAATGTGACTGAGCAAGTCTTTAAAACCATTTTTGGTATAATAATCCACCTTGAGTTCTCGCCACTCCATCAGCAGACTCCCTCGGGTGTCCATCCCCTCTCTGCAAACCTCTCTGGAAAACGATGGGACTGTCTCCAGGTGTTCAAATATTTGTACCATATCCTCCTTCCCATAGCTCATGAGCTCATCAGTGCTTCTGGGCCAAGCTGTAAGGTCAAATACCTGACAGGCCTTCACAAATGTCCGGCTGCGAGAATCGAACCTTTGGGCTAGGATCACCTGGGTCTTCTGGCAGATCTTTTCTCTAATCGACTGGAATTTGGCTTCAGCCACCCGTAGATTTTTCACAGCAATGCCATTAAAGCTTTCACGGAAGTTTTCCTCAAACTCCTGCAAGTACTCCCCAGGGGAGTCTGCTAGTCGGCTGATCTCCTGGATGGCCTCCTCTATTTTATCATCCACCTGCGACACAAGAAGGTACTCCCCTTGGAAGACGTAGGCAAGACGTGAAAGCACAGCAATCACATCCAGCAGGAAGTAGATGAGTTTAATCGACTGGTAGTCCATCAGGAACTGCAGGAGGGCCAAGGCAATGGCAGAAGCATCTGCCCTTTGGGTCTGGCCACTGACATCTTTGAGATGGGCCACAACCTCAAGGTAATCCTTGATAAGAGCATTGAGCACGTTCTGCTCTCCAATGATCCACTTCACTGCTCGAATGTCCCCCAGGAACTCAGTCTCCTCACACAGAGTGGCAGCAGTGACCCTTAACTCGCACATGAGTCGGGGAGAATAACGATAGAAACTGAGTAGTTGCTTCAAATTGTTTTCTAGCTCTTCCAGACATGGTAGTTCCTTCCCACTGATAGCATCCAAAATTTCCAAGTGGGGCCTATGCACCATAAAGGGAAGACAGAGAAGCCAGGGCAAGGTCTTTCTGATTGTCATGAACAAGTTGGCTCTCAGGCTGGCGGTAATGTTAGCACCATCAACTCCCAAGCCGATAGTTGGCTTCTCATCCTGCAATCGTATTCCCAGGCTGGAAAAAGCCCGGTCTAACGCTTGGAGGTAACTGTCTGTTGTAGAAAAGCCCAGTTCCTGAAGAGACAGGAATTCAGTTGCTGGAGGCCCATCGCTGCTAGTGTACTGCACATAGACCGCAACCGTATCTGCAAGCAAGTCGTCGCTCTGCCCATCCAGAATGATGCTGAGGAACGGAGACTGCCGGATGCGTTCAATCAGGTCCTCTCGGAGAGCCCGCGCGATATGGTGAATTAAGATCTGGCAGTCTCCTTCGTTCATATACTGATCCACCACCTTGAGTTCACACTTTCTCAGTAGTTCTGCCAGAGGCCGAAAGTCGTAGTAGGGCCTGCCCTCTAGGGCCAGGTGGTAGGCTGTATTGAAGAGCAGGGTCATATTTCGGCACATCTCTTCCGTCTTCTCTGGGTGCATCCTGAGCTTGTAAAGCTGCAGGCACTTCTTGTGGAGGTTGCTCTGGCTGTGCAGCTTTATCGTGTGTATCTTGAACTGCTTAGAGCCAATGATGAAGGCTGAAGTCCGAGAGGATTGCACTGTGTACTGCCTACAGACGTGGCACCACATCTCATTCAATGTCGGGGAGTACCGCAGAAACCAAAACTTTTTAAGCCACTCTTGCTTAAAGCGCCGTATCCTCCGGCCCGTCGCAGAAGACATCTTGGAAGGCTCATCTGTAGCAGCAATCATGTCATTGGAAACTGATTCATCAGCAGAATCCACCTCTTGGTCATCGTCCTCCATGATGGTGGGAACTGAGATGATGCTTTCTGAAGCTGTAACAAAAAAATAAAAAAAGGAAAAAATAAGTTATTTACAAAGTTGCCGAGCTAGAGAAGCATCTTACTGGTGACAGTAGAGCATTGTCCAAAGAGCTGGCCACAACCTCTCCTCTCCTGCCCACAACACCTTATGGATAGAATTTGAATCATGACTTTGAAAGGAGAAGAAATCAGTATTTCTGCATAAGAACTTTGTCTCCAAAAAGCCACAATGAACAGCAAGAAAGGACACTACATCCTGGCCACTTGAACAATACATTGCGTGACCCAAATATTCCTTTTACTGAAGGCTCCTGGCTGCTAGACAGTATGTTCCTGGAGGAAATGAAACGTATCTTCAGAAAGGGACATGTGGTTGTGTTAAGGCAGTGGAGGAAACAGAGAGAGATTTCCAACAAGGGACACAGCAGGACATAATTTCATACACAAAGAGAGCACATTTCAGTGTTACCACAGAGTCATTCATACTTTCTTGGTAGCATGTGAGGCATTGTGGAGGGGCTTCCGCTGAAAGAGAATGCATCAAAAATACAGCAAACAAACTGTCTGCAATGGAATGTCTTTTTTATTGGCAGTGCATTATCAATTACAATGGCAACAAATAGAGCAAATTGTCATACAGAGTCTTTCCCAGACAGGGTTTTCCACTGTACCCACAGCATCAGCTCCTGGCCCACCCAGTCACAAAACCTGACAAAGAACCTTCCATGGAACCACAGGTTCACGTGAATACTCTGAACAAAACGCTTTAGATGGGTACACAGCACACAGGCATCTCACTACTCTCCTTAGGCAGGGTTTGGAGAATGCTCTAACTCGGCAAGGCTTACCTGTGGGGTCTGAGAACTCTTGGAGCTCGGGTACCTGGGACGGTAACACGGGTGGCTCGGGTAACTTCCCAGATCTCAGCATATCTAACTCAGCCTGCAGCTCCCGGATTTTCTTCTTCAGCCGGATGCAGTTGGGGCAGAAGGATGTGGTGGGGATTTCATGGGAGTTGCCTTGTGCAGAGGCCAGTGACAGCTCGGTTGGGCTGTCTGCTTTAAGTGACAGGGGCTCTTCTTCCTCATCTTCAAGGATGCTCATCTCCTTGGCTGAGATGAAAGAGGAACTGTGAGGGATCTTCCATTCCCTCTCACTCTGGTTTCTGCTGAGGCTCAGGGAGTCGTGCTGCATGGCACTGCCACACTGCTCAAAAATATCTTCAGCCTGGTATTTAGATGCTCTTCTGAGGGAAAGTGGTGTACTTGTTGCTAACTGGTTCTCTTTAAACTTGGCAGACTCCAAAGAAGCCTCCAGGACATCTTTGAAGATGAGGTCAATCTTTTTTTTCTTTGTTTGGGGATGGGATTCCCCTTCGTCACAGCTGCGCTTGTAGGGGCTCTTCCCCTGCTTTAAGGTGGTGAACTGGAGTGCTCCCCTTGCATCCTCTTGATTTTCTACAATCTTTTCTGACATTTCGCTCTGTAACATTTTGTCTCCTAGAATGGAAAATGAGGGGTGGGGATTATCACTGGGAACCGAGCAACACCCCTCAATCTAAAACTCAAACAAAAAAGAACAAAAAGGCAGACTGAATCCCTGCAGGTCTGATGTTATGTTACAAGCCAGGGAACTGACACAACTCAGTGGAAACCGAGGCTTGCAAGAGGAGAAGCCCTGCTAATGGGCATGTCTGCAAAAACAGAGACAGTCCTGGGTAGCCACAGCAGAGTAGAACTCACACACTTCAAAGAGAAGAGAAACTACAGGCAGCTTGTTTAACCTAAAGGTATAACCAACCTGCGTTGGAAGAGGACTATGAGGTGAATGACTGATCATGGTGGAACCTATACCCAGAGCCTAAGTGCCATTTTGGCTGGCTGGAAGTCCTGTGCCTGTTTTGACTTGGTAAAAGGTATCAAGAGTACAGCAGTGCAGTGACAGATTTACACCATTTCATAACAACCTCGGTGTCTGTGCACGCTACGGCACAAAGTTTGCAAGCCCTTTTGCTCTTGTTCGGTTTGGAGGCTGCTCCAGAAATGCAAAGGTAAAGGAGTAAAAACAACTTGCACACTTAAAACCTAAAGTACACATTTGTCAACTGAGCTACAACGGGTGAATGCCCTCCAAGAATGGGACATTTAGCTTGTCCTGGTGGAGTCTGAGAGCATGGCCATTCAGTAATTGAAAAAAAATATTAAAAGCAACCTCATACAAATTATTAATCGTTTAAAATAAAGGGAATAGCCAGATTTCCTTACCTGGAAATTCAAAAGACGATAGGTTTGGCTCAATTTCCATCACTCTTCTATCTTGTAAATAACTTCAAGCATTGATGGCTTCCCAAACAAGACGCTGCTTTATGCTGATTTTTGGTTTTGTTTGCTTAAAGTGTATTCATGCTTTCATAAGAGTTATGGAGCAAAAGCTACCATTCCCTCCCTAAGGAGAGCAATGCTAAGAATGCAGAAAAGATGCAAGACTCGAAACAGTTAGAATAAGGCACTGTAAAAAGGACTGGCCTGAAGGGATGGGATTTTGCACTGGGTTTGGATGCTGGCTGGGAAACCCAGCCACTTCTTTAGTGAATCCATAACAACAGATCTCATTTTCAACACACTGACGAAAATTTCTATGAACAAAGCTTTCAGTCTCTCTCTTAGTATTTCCCCTGTTATGGACTACAGCAACTACTGTGAGAGGCAGGGATTTAGAGAACCAGTTCTTCTTTCTCGGTGATTTTCTCCCCACCCAGCCGAGTGCTTCAGCCCTACGGGAAAGCTAGAAATCACAAGACGATCCCTCATATTATTGGTCTCAACTCCAATGATGAGGCGGGTCAGAAACTATTGACAGAAACAAAACCCAGGAACCATGTTATTTTTCTGTGAGTTGGTAAAGTGTGCCACTTCGCTTCCTTTGACAGATTTGTCTGCAGGGATTTGAAATCTTTTAAATAGAAAGTGAGTCAACAGATTTTTGTGCTGCTTTCCGACCACCTCCCAGTGCCCTCCCAGCTGAGGCTTCGGTGTCTCTCGCAAGTCTAGCAATGGGCCAGGTGATGCTCAATTTTAACAACATCTCAGCGCCCCTTTTGTGAAGGCAGGCTGAGCCCAGCTTGCAGCAGGATGAGCTCAGTGAGATGTCAGGGGATTTCTGGAATGGTCTCCACAGCCACATGGGTTTCTACCTGAGGGTGCATTAGGCTGTGGCAGGTTCTGGAGTCCTGAGGGAGATCTTCACCACACTTGTAGCACAGAGCAGGCTGTGAGTTAGCATTTCAGCTCCCATAAACCATGACACCATGACAAAACAGGACTCAAGGCATGTCTGCATGGCAGGGCAATAGCTCGTAGCCTTGGTGCCCCTGTAGAGCAGCTACTCCATGGGCACAGACTGTCTCTTGCTGTACTTTCAGAAAGCACTAAACCATCTGGATGACTAACATGTGCATGTTATTGCAGCAAAATCACTGCAGCCTGTACCTAATCACTCACTGATATTCATTAACATAAAAAAGCAAATTCATACCAATGTTAATTCAGAAGTAGGAATTGCTCAAGTACAGCCACCAAGATGTAACACTGCAAGTGCATAACAACCCTAAAGTGACAGAGATAACCAGCTTTTTCAGGACATCTTGTCCACCCCATGACTGAAGAGAAGACACCTTTTACCAAGTCAAGGCAGCAACAGCAGCTGTGTAATAATATACTGAGGAACTGTAATTACAAAGTTATATTTAGTGTGGCTGCCCTTCTGAGGCCCTGCCATTCTGCACCTAGCCTGGAAAGAAATGCTCCTAATTAACTTCAGGTATCAGCATTGTACAGATGAACAGATGCATTAAAAATTTTTGCTTTCCTCTAAAGCTTCCTATATTGCTGACAATATGTGGCCCCAAGGGCCGCTGGGTTTGTTTCAACATTGCTACTCTTTAGATAAGATAACAATTTTTATCCAAGGAAGAATCAGTCTGACAAGTACAAAGCCTCCTGTACGTTGTATACACATTCTAAGGTTGTGAGACTAAGGAGTCTCTAGCTGATGTCGCGCTGATCCCAAATTATCTTTCTGAAGAAAGAGGAGATAAATTAAACGAGGAAAATGGACATACAAACACACCAAGGAAATCTCATTCATATGAACACAAAACCAGCCAGAGCTCCCTCAAACAGGCTGCTCACAGGAGCCAGAAAGAACAGCATGTTCAGAGGAAAAATCTAATGCTGTCTTGTAGGATCATCAGCTTGGCAATCTTCAGGCCAGAAAGTCTTGTGACAGGGGTGCTCTGTGATCCCTGGGCATTGCATCAGGCCCTTGCAGCACACACACACAACATGGCACAACACAACACATGACATGACACATCACAGCACAAATCTTTCTTTCATGATCTCCATGACTGTGGTTATCTTATTCTCCTTGTACACCCATCCATCTATGCCAGGCAGAGCTGGGGGCTCTCACCCAAAGGTGCTCTGCTTCTAGAAATGCAGCTCTCCTCACACAGCCTGTGCAAAACCTACTTCACCCACCACACTTGGTCCAGCTGTGGGGCAGCCCAAGGGGAACAGGAGAGAGGATGGAAAGGGAAGGGACTCACCACTTGTGAAATTTCTGTTGATGGTTTCCTGGGACATACTGTGCAACCGCTTCATGTAATCCTCACTGTACCAGACCCGCAGCTTCTCCCCAGGGTGGATGTCACGGCAGGCTCGGAAGTAAATCCTCTCGCTGTGCTGAAAGGCCATCAGGTTCTGCTCCCTCTCCTCCCGGGAGATGATGACGTACCTGAGGGTGAGGGGAGAAGGCAGATGTGAAGCACAAACTTCTTTCCTGTGCCCCCCCCTTGCATCAGAATGACAACCATGAAGAAGCCAGAATGAGCTTCAGAGAAAGCCATCAGCACAGCCAGGCTGGAAAGCATGGAGTTATAAGCAATGGTGTGCAAATGAGCATGGACAACCAGGGAACACTAAGCCAGTGAGGCCTTTTCTTGCTGGGGAAGAGACGACAAAAATGCACATCCAGCCTGAAGGGATGTCTGCCAGCAAGGGTGACACAGACTCTCCCAGGCAGAAATATCTGCCTAGTGATGGAAACAAGGATTTCTGGGCTTCCCCACCGTCACTTCACATCCCAAGGTTTCCTCTCTTGTTATCAGGAATATCTGGAATATGGCAGGGTTCCTCTGCCTGCCTGTTTCCCCGAAACACTGCTTTCCTTTTTAGTTGGTAACAGATTTGCTTGCTTCTCTCCTCTCAGGCAAGCAGAATTGAGATTCTAAGGTCAGAAACATGGATACCTAATGTGCATGGGAGTGTGTGCTGGTTGCCCAAGGATATACCAGTATTGGAGGTTTTGCACTTTGGAGTTCAGCAGGGTGTGACATAAAAATACAATACAGCTCTGCAAGCAGAAACCCTGGAACCACATTGTGGGGATCTCCTGGCGCTGCTGATAAAAAGATCACTTTCAGGGCATGTGATTTATTTCCCTGATTTAAAACAGCTACATTTCAGCTCAATAGAAGTGCATTTATTCCCACTCCAAGCAAATGGCCCTCTGTGCAACTTGCTAAGACAGAGATCTCTCGCTAGGGTCATATTATTTGCTCTCACACTCCTCATGTTCCTGCTAGAGGACATGAAAAAGGCTTGGTAACACTGGTTCCAGCTGCCACCAGCATGAGCTTACAACTCCTGCCCAGGAAGGAGGCCCCATCACGGCATGTGCAGACCCCAGAGCAGACCTGAATAGTTCATAGTTAAAGTTTATTCTTCTCTTATGCCATTTGCCTCTGTTATTCAGCACTCCCTGCTGCAGCAACCTCAGCAAAGGTGAGGAGGCTGCAGAGGAGCATATGGCTCCTCTGACATCTGCTGCTACTATTCCTTGCCCAAGTTCTCTAATGTATATACAGGTATTCCTTTGGCTTAAGAAATCTGTCAAATTTTTGGAATATTCTACCTTCTCTAGCCATGTGAATGCACAGATAAAGACACAAGCCTACCTGCACGTGATCACACGAACTCATATACATAAGGTCACAAACTTGGTGAAACTTCCCACAAAACACAGAAAACAAGTCTGCAGTGGCAGTCTCAGACTACCTGAGGCTCAAGCAATTCTGGTTTTAATGTTAAGCAACTGTGCATGTGCCTGCAAACCGTTGTATTTTTCCTAATGTGTGCTACCTACCCAGGATTCTCTGCCATCTTCAGTAATTATTTAAACAGCAGACTCTGGTGCTGCCAAAATTGGCTTTTATTAACCCATATTTACTTCTGATCACAAAACAAAGGAACCTTTAAAGTATCAGTTTAAGTATTTGAGAAGTAAGAGAGACATGGACCAGTGTGGTGGGAAGGAGGTCCAGCTGCCAGGCTGTTGCTTTGGGGTGTTAGTGATCATTCCTCAAAAGGTGTATCAGGCATTCAGCCAGCCATGAGATACACAACCCTCGAGACAGACCAATGTGCTGCTGTCAGTCTGATGCCCTGCAGCACACGAGATCCTAGAGGATGCTCTCTCCAGTCCAAGCAAAATGTCAGGATGCTGACTAGCACCAGCCAAGGAGAGACCTTGCTCTGCACCCCACTGTCCAGAACAGAGCAGTGACATGATCAGGCTGTCCCTGTGAAGATTTACTAATCTAAAGTCACTCGGAGATCCTTAATACTACATCCATGACCTGCCTGTCCACAGCCAGGAGCACCGAGGAATTCATGGAGCAGTGGCAGGATGGTCTGGTGCATTTCCAGCAAACTGCATTTGACAGTGAGATGTAGAAAATACAACTCTGAATGGGGAGAGCCTCGTTAACTATTCCCACCAGGGCTCACTTTTATTATGAAGCATTTTGTTAAGCGTGAGCATGACCTTTTCCTGTTCACTGCTCTCCTTCTGCCTCTACAGCCCTCCACATTTCTGCCCGAGTATCCTTCAGCTCTGCTGCCCACATCCTGTGGCTCTGGCCACCTCCAGGAGCAACAGGGAGCTTGGAGGAGAGTTCAGGCCGGAGGGCATGAGCTGCAGCACTGCTGCAACCCTGCAGCAAATGCTGCCTGGCTGCTCATCCAGCCTCCTGCAGCCACTGGCACTGCCAGTTGCATCAGGAGCCCTCGAGTTGTGGAATAATCCAGTCACAAACATGTTTCTTCACAGCTGTGGCCAGCTAGCAAGTGGTTTACACTCCTGGGGAGGAAGCTTTCCATCTGTGATACTTCCCTGAGGTAATGTAAATGGGATGAGATCATCCACACAAATGGACTGATTTCAAACCAGTGCTGTCCAGCCCCAGGCTCGAGTTTCCCCAGAGGCACAGAAGACACCGGTTACAAAGGACTGCATAAACCCCATATTCCAACTGTTGGTCTGAGACACTTGGTGCCGCTGCACACCACAGCTGAGAGGCAGACGCTTTCCAAGGATGGACAAAGTCATTCCACAAAAGGGCAGCCAGCTTGGTGAACCAGGGGCACAAACTACCTGCTGAGGAGAGTGCATGATCTGCCTTCACTGACACACACCCTAAGGTCCAAGTGCTCACATCCTGAACAACCCAACCTTTCCTGTGAAGGCTGGAAAGTGTTCAGTCCCCCTCCCACTGCCAAATACTCCATTTGGATTGAAGCAAGGAGGCTACCTCAGTTTGGACAGGCATGGTTAGGCTGACCCAAGCACTGCACCCTGAAGGGCAAGGCGCTGCTTGCAGAGTAGGTTTGCCAAGGGACTGTGATCCCCAGAGGAGGAGCAGAGTCATACAGCTCCTGCAGCAGACACAGACACCCTCAGCTGCACCTGGTCCTGCAGAGAGGCATTGCCACCAGCTACAAATCCATCATTTCATGTCCTGTCTAGTCCTTGGGATAGGCTAGCCTCCAGAACACCACAGATCCTGACCAGGCTGCTCAGGACCAGACACTGTACCAATGGAGACCACTTCTGACCCATCTGCAGCTATTGGGCTTGGATCAACCCCACAGCTGTCAGAGGCACAGCTCCTTGTTCTGCAGGACCACCTTTCCCACAGACTCTCTAGCTAGCAGCAAATAGAAATCATCGTCTCCTTTTTCCTAAGCCACAGCCCACTTAGGACACTGAATTCCCAAGTTTTGGGATGGCCAAGTGAGCATGCCCAGAAAAATGTCAAGGTATTTTCTGGCAGCTGGGATCATTCCTCCCCAGGAGGTGAACAGAGCCTCTGGTGAGGATTCAGAAGAGATGATGAAGAGGAGGGAGACCTCTGCAGTTGGAGGGAGGTTCAGGCTTCTCTCCTTCCTCTCTCCACTATCCCCCTGGAGTTGTCTCATGCCTCCCTGCTGCCCATGCCATTGTTCACCCTCTGGCTGGCCTCTGGGGTGCTCCGCTGACACCCTGCCAGGGCAGAGCACTACAGGGAAAAGGCCACTGGCCTTTCCCAAACCAACATCGGGCACAGAGCCAGGGCAGGAGATCCCATGCAAGAGAGCAGCCACCAGCCCAGGCTGATGCCACGGGATGCCATCCATGTAAATCCTGCCTCCGTGCTCTGATGCCAAGTGTCTCCAAGAGACCCACATCTGTGACAGGCTTGTTACCAGCTCAGGCAAAAATTGTAGAGAAACAAATGACTCAACGGCAGCTGTGTTAAAAGTGTTATATATTTATTGCATTTTAACAAAAATACTTTTAAAGAGAGAATTTTTTCAGCATGTACGAGATGTGGAGATACTGGGGGTAAGCACAGCAGTTTGCTTTGACACAGACACTTAACTTCAACAGCCAGTTAACATGATAGGTGCAGAAGAAGTATCCTTTGCGAGCCAGTACAGAAAAGCCACTCCACCGAGGGGTCTACACAGGGCAGGAGATATGTCCCCAGATCTGAGCCAATCTGTAATAGTCCACAGAGGAAACTGGGGGAGACATCAGACAGTTTATAGTAAAAAGTCTTTTCTCCTTTCTCCACTAGTACCCAGCCTTTGTGGGTTTGCATTGACGGCTGTGCATCCTGCATCAGCATTCTCTCTCTAAACACATCTGTGTGGGCAAACTGATGGCAGCAATGATCCTAACTCCCTCCACTGCCCAGCATCTGTAGGAGTCTTCTCCTTTGAAGACCTGAGGGTTCCCAGAAGGGATCCCCCTGGACAACACCAGAGGAGCTAATCTTACCAGTATATCCATGGGAGGATATCAGTAGAGATCAAATATTATAAAAATATAAAATACTAGTATTAATATATAGCAGCAGCACTACATTGACTCAAAAAGCCTTTAACATGTATCACCCTTTTTTCAGCTCTCTCTGATCCATAAATTAGATCCACTTACTGTCAGACTTCCCAATCTCCCCTTCATCTGAAGAGAGACTGTGACTTTTGCAGAATACAAATGTTTCAACAGAAGTAAAAGGACATCCTCATTGGAAGGTGAGCAAGTTCTGCCCTGGTCTGGCTCCAGCACTACAAGGAATGTCCTCTGCATGAAACCAGCTGGGTCATTCCTCAGAAAGGAAGCTTTTTTCCTTGCCAGACCACTATTTCCTTGAGCAATCTTTTATTGCACTGATAAAAATAAATTACCTGAATTAGAATTACAGAACATCTTGGAAAAAAAAAAAAAAAAAAGGGCAAAGCATGTCAAGAATGCCTGACACAGCAGATATACAATGAACTTTTCAGGAAAGAAGCTAGTGCACTATACTTTCAAATGAGAGGCCAGACAGATTAAAGATGACCCTTGAAGATCACACAAAACAAGACAACATTCTGCTATACCATGCTGCCTATGTTCAATTCCACAGAAGTTTCTGTGATTTTTTTGCCAAGTCTGTAGCCCAGACATAGCATGATGATGCACACTCACATTAACTGGAATGGTTTCCTGCAACCAACCTCCAAATACAATAGGGCAGCCTGGAGAGCACAGTGTGCTGTGCTTAACACTTTGGCCCTTTTCCCTGCTGAAGCTTATCATGATAATAGTCCACATATTTCCAGGATGGGGGTAGCATGCTAGATGCAGATGTGCAAATTAAGGAGAAAACCAGCATGTTATAAAAGAGCTACCACATGCATTCTCACCACCTGAGGTGACACTGTTAAAGCCTAGTTCCAGAATCAGTGTTATACATGGGAACCTCACACAGCTCTAAAGCAGTTCAAATGCTGTAATACAGTTCTTTCTTGCATCTATATAGGGAAAGAAAGCAGTACAAAACCACCATGTCTAAGATTTTAACCTGTGTAGCTGTGAATTTAGACTGTAAATACTTCTTCATAGGAGAGTACAGTACAGATCCCACCCTAAATAAAACTAAGTGCAAAGTAACTGTACTGAAGCTGGCAGAATTACAGTGAAACAAAAGCAAACTGGCTTGAGGTCAGTAGCAGGCCCTACATCTTTTCTTGTTTCTGTGCAGTCTCTCACATTTTGAAGTGATAGAGTGGTTCAAAACTGAAGATCTGACAACATGCAAGAAAATAATATGACACAGTTCTCTTTAAATGTTGTCATGTGATGAAATAATTGTATTTTAATTGCATTTGTAAAAGGTAGGTAGGTAAGGGTTTCAGACTGAAGCAAACAAAAGTTAAAATCTTTTTAACACAAGTGCATGTGGCACTGAAGTATCCAGGCCTATGCCATTGCAGTCCTTTGCAGCAGTCTAAAACCCACAGTGCTGAGACGTCCTCAGAATCGTTCCTTCTTCCCTTCCCTGCACAAGCTCTGCTTTTACACTCCTCTCCCCAAACCTGTGTGTAAGTCACAGCAAGCCCCGGATAGACTACTATTGCTGAATGGCAGATAACAGCGATGATCAATAGTTTTAGAGTCATAAGGCTATATTTCTGCACATATTGCATATACTAACATTCAGGAAGATGATGGGAATGCAGTAGTAGGGTAAATTGCAAAGGGATCTCTGTAGTACACTGTTTCATTAAATAATATTTCACAGGCATGGGAAGAGATCCAGATAATGATTTCTATTGCATCTCTTAGTTTATAGAGCACTTAAAGCATGGGGAAGCCAGTGAAAACTCCTAATCTCTATGAACCAAAAGATGCCCTACATTCCAAACTCTACAATATCTGAGATTCCTCTTTGCCATTGCAGAGGGCCAGTCCTACAATTAGCTGCCATATTCATACTGCTCTGTTAGCCAGCAGGAGGATGGATGGGTTGGCTTGGCTGTTGACCTTCCCCACAGAATACTGATACACGTGGAGAAGCCATGTGAACATGCAGCAGCTCAGGAAGGGGCATCCTTCTTTACTTTATATGACACAGACTAAAAATGATGTTTTCTTTTTCGTGACCTGGTGGCCCGTGCAGGAGTCGTCTGATTTAGAGAGCTTTGGTTAGACTCTGCACTGGGCTCAGGGGATTGTTTAGAGGAAGCTGCTTGCAGACAGGACCCTGACGTGACACTAGGATCTTGTATCCTATGGAAAGCCTGGACCCCATCACGTATTTCTGTCAGCGTCTGACACATCTGGCTGACCTGGCTGGTGAGGTCAGCCACGCTCTGACTGATGGCATGCATGCTATCTGCCATGTCCCTGTGAACAGCCACCAGCTCCTGGCAGAACTGCCTGAACAGCTCTGTTTGCTGCGCATGGGAATGGAGCAGCTGGCGATCGAAGCTGGAGAGGGACGGGCTCCTGGCGCGGGGGTGCGGGGGTCTGCAGGCCGAGGTGGGGCGTGGGGATGGACAGTGCAGTTCCTGCCTTTGGCTGGCAGCTTCCGAGTGCTCCGGTGAGGAAGAAATGCGGAGGAAGGAGGGCCCGGAGAACCGACTGACACCTGCGCCAGCCGTCTGCAGCGAAGCGAAGTGGTGCTCCTGAGAAGTGCCTGGCATCGCTTCATCTTCATCGGCTTAAACAGAAGAGGAAGCATGAATTATTAATGTGAAATCCCTCTCAACTCTGGCTTCTATTTCAGGATATCTCAAAGAACATGGAAAAAGGCTTTTCCCCTCCCCCCAGGCTGCCAGTTCAGACAAGCCTGTAGCTTCTGATGTGTAACTCAACATGCAAGTGCTGCAATGTTAGCATCTGGGTGACAAGTTTAGCCACAAGACACCTGAAGAGTGGGTGAACCCAAGCTATTGTGGTATCCTGTACACAGCATTGTTCATTACTAGAATATAAACCCATTTCAGACAGTAGCAAAGACTCCTCTTCCCCAAACCCTTATGTAGCTAGCACAAATATTTTGGAGGGACACAGACTTCTCATGCAAAAACCCTGCTCCCCTGTCATTTTTTACATCCTCTCCACTGAGAAGAGAATAGCTCTCAAAATGTGTTCTGCAAAGGCACTATGTGGCTTGGCATCACTAAGACAACAAGGCAGTCAGGCATAGCAGCAAAAGGGCCCTATGTTAATCAGGCAAACACACTTGATGCAAAATCAAACCTAAAGCAAAAAGCCTTGGGAAAATTCTCATTAGTCTGATAATTGCTAGTGATGTGCCAGTTCACAGGTACAGGCATGTGAAGAGTAAGAAGAGACAAGGTTTCATCTGGTGCAGCTGGCCACTCTTTCCTTGCATAACCTGTATTCTTTTCACCTCTGAAATAGTGCAACTGGCTTCCAAGATAGACGCAAAGAATGACCAAGTCCCACCTTGTCAGGTCTGGAAGATTTTGTCCTTGCTTTCCCACTAACAACTTCAGATATGAGATCAGACCTAGTGTGGTAGGACAGTGCCACCAATGAGGTGTTAGTTGTCTCACTTTCCAAGAAGTTACCCCCTCCTTCTCTCCTTTGTATCCCTAAAAGCTCACAAACAAGAAATTGCACCTCCACAAAAGAAAACTGTGTGTACATAACTATGGAAAGGACCTGCACAAAGCAGCATGTGGTTTTGCACTGGAAGGTGTCTGCGAATTGTGCTGTAAGAAGATTAACTTCAAAAGCAGGGCCAGCAGTTTCTTTAAAACCAGTGAAAAAGGAGTCATTATTGTCTGCCTTTTATACAGCATTTATGCTGACCCTTCAGACCACTACTGAGAAATCATTAGTGGTCCAACCTCTGCAATGAACACCAGTGATTACTGACACCCCCAAAGCTCTCTTGGAAGTGATCCGTTGGTGACTGGCAGATGACTCAGTTTGGTAGTATTGCTCTTTTTATCAGGGTGAAGATCTCCTAAGCCTTTACAAGCACTTTTTCCACAGACTGGAGGCAGTCATACTTCAACTACAGACGTTCCCTCACTCTTAGGATTAATTCATACTTATAATCCATTATCTACCCTCAGCAGACAGTACAGAAAAGAACAAGATAAACAGATAAGGATGATCTTAACTTAGAAACAATCCATCTCAACACTCCACAACCACCAGAGCAGGCTGTCTTGAAACCAACCACAGCAGAAGGACCTCTACTGATGGGCAACCCAGCATTTCACATAACACACAAAGCTCTTCTGGTGCCCAAGAGCTGAGATATGCAAGCACAAGACAAAGAGGTGTTAAGGCAATGATACTTACAGCTCGTTGACAGGCTGTCAACCACGCCCAGATCAGCTCTCCGGAAGCCGTGCCTCTGGTGCGATGACTGCAGCGCTGACTCGATGGCTCTCTCATGGGCAGTCAGGACGATGGCCGAGGGCCGCCCCGCGCTGCCGGGGCTGGAGAGGGACCTCTGCATGAATGCCAGCTTGTCCTTGGTCCTTCTCTTCATGTCGTCCCATCTGTGTTTAATGTCTTTTACAGACCTGGGGACCTGGCTGACTGATGTGATCTGCCTGGCTATGCCTTCCCAGATCTTGTCCCTGTCAGCATGGGATAGACGCACTGTCTCCCTCCCAAACAGCATGGCTTCATTTCGGGTCACCTCAGTGACCAGAATGTCCAGTTCTTCCTTGGAAAACTTGGGCTTCCTCTTTCGTTCAGCCATGTTCCTTGGGTTGAACATCCCGCAAAGCATAATTGGGTAAAAGGAAATCAGCGCAAAGCAGCCCCCTGCATCCAACCACCTGACCAGTGCAGTACTGGGGCAGAGGAGTTTGGTGGGATCCAGCTCCCCTGACCCACAACAACCTCTCAGTTCTCCTCAACTGCACCAGGAAAAGGCAGCCGTTTTGTTTTTAAAAGGCAATTTTCAAGCTTAAGAAAAAAAATACCAAGCAACGCTAGTGTGAAGGAGCCTTCTCAGCTTTAAAGTTAAAATTAAATTTTACACATCGTCTGATGCTCTGACTTACATATGAGAATTTCAGTTCAGCCTCGCATCATTTGCCACAGTTTGTGCACAGAAAAAAGCATGAGAACTCGCAATCACAGTGGTGAATTAGTTTCTAATGTGACACCGCTTGAAACTTAAGAGGAAATTTAGAGGCCTGAAACATATCTTATTGTTCTACCTGGCACAACATCCAACAGCAACTTTTACACCACCCTTTCGGTAACAACTTGCAGGATGTCATGACAAGGTTACATCAAATTGGATTTTTTTTAGCATAGGGAGGTTTTGACCAGACTGGTGGACAATTTCTACAACTCGCTTTCCCTAAGGAAAGATGTTTTTTTTCAGCATTGGGGTACTCCACATCCAGCATTTGTCTGCTTCACAGCAAGCTCGTTTCACCCAGAAATGGCTGCCATTTCCCATTGTTCTCAAAAGGAATGAGGCAACCCACTCGTTTTTCCTGGCTAGGCTTTCATTCACTGCCACTGACATGAGCCTGCACTGAGTTTCTGATGCTTCAAATGAACAACTCATAGCCTCAGCCCACTGAGAAGAAGAGGCAGCCATCCTGAGAACAAGCAGTTTTGTCCAAAGGGGGTGTGTGTTATTTTTTTCAGACACGGAAAACTATAAACAAAACATTAGTCCTAACTATAATTTTTTTATTGGGGAAAAAAAAGAAGACAGCAGATCTATTCAAAAAGGAAGCAGAAAACAGACTGTCTGAACCTACAGAAAGGTGCTGACTCTCGTCATTCTAGTTTCTTCTTAGTGCTGTTAACACTGTTGTTTAATCAATCTGACTGACACTGCTGCCTGCCATTGGAGCAAGTGTCTGTTGGGTTAAAGCTGGAAAACCAGTAGGAGAAGCTGCTCAAATCCCTGCCACATCAGGGAGAGCTGGGACCTAAGTGCACAGATGCATTTCACGGGAACAAATGAATGGGAATAAACGAATGCTTGAGATACTGTTTTGGTGGAACTTCATTTATAGAGGGAAAGAAGGAGCAATTAGAGAAGATGGTAATGAAATGATGGAGAGCCAGCAAAGCACCTGCTACCCTGAACCTCAGAAAACCCCAACAAAAAAAATCACCAAACTTAAAAGGAAAAAAGAGTTCTCCCAGTTGAATACAAGAAGAAGGGAAAAGGCTACACAAAACATTGAGCAAGCGAACATTTACAGTTTGACTTTTATCACATTCAGCAAAACTGGGCTTGGTGTATATTCTTGTCAGGTATGCATGACTGCACAGTAGCACCAGTGCCTCCATGAGGTGGCAACCAACCTCCACTGACAAGATGCTCTGGTGAAAAGGAGTAACAGTATTCTGCAAAGTGCCCTGGGTAGGGGTGAGCTTGCAGAACAGCTCTCTCTGGAACTGCCGGATCACAAAACCTAGTGCCCCCTCTTCTCTGTCAAACTCACAGCTGCTGTCACCAGCAAAGCTGCACTGATAGGGAGTTAGAGCCCTGTCTGTTCTTGCCAGACAGGATATCCCATCAAGTGCACTTAGGACAGCTTATGGTAGGCCTGGATATTCAGATTTCAGTATTTCCACTCATTTGCTCCAGCACAGCTTGGGTCAAAACAATCTAACTTACATATTCCAGCAGCAAACTTGCCACACAGAGAGTAATGAACTCTGGTCAGTTTTAATCACAAACTCAATTAATAATAGGTTCCTAGCAGGCACATAAACCTCCTCCTTATAAAAATGCAGACAGTATTACTATCAGAGGGATCTTTTTCTCCTCTAGCATACAGTATGTCCCTAGAGGCAATCACTGATATTTACAAGTACCTCTCTGGTGATGCCATGAGGGTTTTAGCAAGCTCCAGAACAGCCCCAGCTGTGAGGTTGTGAATTCACACCTCAGCCCAGGTCAATCTGAAAGTGCAAGACAGTACAGCTGTTTCCTTAAAAATATATTGAACAGTGGGAACTTAATGGTCACCCCACAAAAATATCAATCAGCTCCACTTTTCTTGGCCTCTAAGAAACAAGCATGTAATTTTTCCAAGGGCTTTGCAGTAGTTTTTGGGCTGGGTTATTTTTTTGCAAGAATCACAGTCCCACAGTACTTTAGGATCCCTTTGCTCCGCATAAATTTGACTCTGGAATAGATAAGAGCATTCGCTCCACTTGCTGCAAGGTAGCAGAAATCAGTTTATGACATTCAACAAAATGACATTCACAGGCTGGTGGCTTTTACTCACCCTGAACACAAGGGCAGTCACAGTAACCCTGACCGTTTGTTAAATGATTATTTTTAGAAGGTCCTATAAAGTTAAAACAGCAGCTCAGTACTGAAAAGATCTACTCGTCAAAGTTGGTCCTGCTTTAAGCAGGCTCTTGGAACACTTGACCAGAACTCCCTTCCAAGCTCTATTACTGCATGAAAATCAAATCAGAGACACCTTCATTACAAAGAGATACAGGAAGATTTACAAGACAGTCTGGCTCCCCATGACCTCTGTTACTATGTTTGGAGAGGAAAGGGGTAGAAAGGAAGGCAAAGGAGAAAGAAGTGAGAAAGTCTCGCTTCAGCCTTTTCCCATTGGCTAAGGCAAAGGGTGACTTTAAACTGTGCCAAAAGCATAAGACTTCAGGTACTCACATGTAAGAAGGCTTACAGCCTATAAATGCTCAAAGTAGCCTGAAAACCCCAAACATGAGTCCCAATACTTCAACAGTTCAGTTAGGCACCACCAGTTTGGTGGCATGTTCTCTCCTACATCTCATTCTGGGCCAAGTGATACATACACAGAAGGATGGACTTTCCTGGGCTTCCTGAATTACTTTCATTTTTTTGTCAGATCCATTATTTTTAGAGGACTCCAACAACTGAATAAGAGAATTTCCTCAGAAAGAACCAGGAAAAGGGATGGTTCTCCGCAACCCTTCAGAAGCTCCAAGAACTGCCATCAGTAGCAATTTATCGTTTGTGTCCAGGAAAGCATTAATTTCGCTTGAGGTTTGCTGTGATCCATGGTAATCAGCCCCCAGAAAAATAAAAACAGAGGAAGATGTTTGCACATGTTGAAGTCATGGAGTTTCATAAAGTATTGCAAACAGCAGCGCTTTACTCAGGACAGAAATGAAGGGTGCATTAACCATGTGCCAGCAGCCAGCTTAGGAGAACATGCTCCCAGCATCAAGAGTTTGTCTTGACTGTCTGACTGATGAGGGAAAAGGCAAGAGGATGTTACCACTGCCATGCCATCTACTGCACTTTGTACTCCTTCCTCCCTGTCATCCACTGCCTTGGGTAAAGAGGCACTTGAAATTAAACCAGCAAGTGCTGCAACGTACATATTGTCCTCAGGCAACGTGAAAATGGACTCAGATGTGGTATTCACACAACAAAAACAACAGCCAGATCTACAAGAGAGAGAGGAGTCAGCCCAAGCTGCCCTCCCCATGCCATACCCACCTACCCAGAAGGTGAGTAGATCTGCTTTGCAAAGCACTCCATCTGTGAGTGATAGCAAAGAGCACCATCTGAAAAACAAAAAGATCGCTGTCTACAGCGTCCTGGAAGTCAAGTACGGTTTCTGTGTGTAATCTCAGTGTTGGGTGGTATTCTAGCACAGAATATTGAGCACACCTCGGTCTGAAAGGTGCTAACAAACAAAATCGAGGCTTTTTGAGGACCTCTATTGCCACTTGAACTGTCAGTCACACTCTACATAATACTACTGTTAGAAGCACTTTTCAAGAGTAAAATCAGGAAGGTAAGACTGGTACAGCCTGCACAGGCCCTTTGATCCACCCTTCCCATGAAGGGTCCCAAACATCCCCTTTCCACAAAGCCATAACCTCTGTGCCTTTCAAGGCTGTACAGAATGGCCCAGACCACACTCATACTGAACCATGGCAAATACAAGTTTAGGCAAGAACATTCTGTTCTCTGGTGTTAGGACCATGAGTAGTGCCCATTTAAATCAAGACATCAAGCTTATGTTCACAACAGTAGGAAGAAGAGCTCATCATAGAATTTTTGCTTTCCAAGACTGTGTTTTGCCCCAGCTTCACTATCATGCAGATCACAAAGATCCAGATCTATGCAGAAAATTCTCACTCTGATTTTTGAACTCTGCATTCTTTACTTCTAGATTTATATGTCCGCCTACCTATCTCTTTACTGTACCACTGCTTCTTTATGAAGTGATGACTCCAGCCTCAGCCCAGGTCTAGTATTTTATCTCATCCAATAGTGAACAACTGCAGCAGCTGGAATCCTTACAGAAAAATTAAATCTTTTGCTGAGCTTTATGAACATAAATGTCATAACAGCTGCTATCCATGTGAAGACTCAAATGGCTAAAAGTGGTGCAATCAGATATGACCAGTTAGGTCAATCTTGCATTTACCTGTACTTCATGCTTTTTATTCCCTTAATGAGTGACAACTGAAAATCCTAGACATCCAGGCCAACAAACCAGGTAATCCCATGCTGCTTTACTCTTGCAGAAAATGCCTTGTTGACAATAACCACCTCCAAAATCCACCGCGGAAGCAGGACTGGTCTGATGGGCCTCACTATGCAGCAATGCCCCGCTCTGGTGACTCACCACATGTACGAGGCCTCAGTGACCTACGTTTTGCAGATCTATGCCAACACTTGGAACACTGCCCCACGGTTACACAGGGTCCCTTCCTGCTGCAGCTCCCGGAGCAGAGCCAGCCGCACTGCCGGCTGCTCTGCCGAGGCGCGGGGCCGGCAGAGGGAGCACACGCCTCAGCTCTGCCTTCGGTCGCCCAGCTCGCCTTTCTCCTCGCACAGGACAGCTGACACTGCCGAACCACAGCCAGCACGGATAGCTGGTTCAAATGAAGCCCAGAAAGAAAACAAAAAAAAGCACCTCTTTTAGTAAATGTTACCTTGGGGGTAATGCAAAGCATTTTGCAAATATTTGAACATAACATAAAAAAATGAGTAAAAAAATGGAGTGAGACCTGTCAGTGCTTGTAAGAGTGGATAAATAGAATCATCTTTAACATTTATCCTCATTCCAGAAAATGGCCATCCTCCATATACACATCCTTGCCTTGTTTTAGACCCTTTCTTTGAATCTGAATCTGACACCAAAGATTACAATAAATATTGAAAGAGCATAAGCACACCATTTGCAAAATGGGTGGTGACATTTTGGTTTGGTTTTCCAACACACAAAACAATAAGGACTATTTGATGGCCTCTCTCTGGAAGACAGAGCCACAAAAGGGAAGGCAGAAGAGAACTGGACTCACCTCATCCAGTTTGCTTTGGTTTCATCTGTCCCATCAATGGACTTGTAGCGGTTGTTCTTATCAACGATCTGCGGAACAAGAGAATGGATGCAGCACGTCAACCAGCTGGTCCAGTCAGGAGAAGGCCCATGAATCTCAAATCACTGCTTCAGTTCTAGCCTTAAGTCATGGTGTGAAACTCTGTGTTGTGAATCTCAGCTCTCCTGGTACTACAGGCTGCTGAGTTGGGTGAGTGTGTAGAGGCTACTCTGAACTGACTGAGAGGCATTTTTCTATGTACAAATATCTGTAACAGAACTATGGGTGCAGCTGACAAAATCATTAACAATCCTGGGATATAAAAGATTAACTTCCTTTTCAGGACAGGGCTGAGACACATTTCTTTTACAGACAGAAAAGTGTGAGGAGCATTTCTTACCAGCAGCTCTCAATTTTTTCCCCAATAATAACTCAAGTCTCACATTGCAATTCTCATAAGAATTAACATCTGTTGATCCAGTGATCTCTCTATTTCATATGCTAACCAAATCTTGTAGTATGAGGGGAAAAACGTTTTGGTGCTGGAATCTGCATGTAGATCAGTTCCTGATGGACTGGATCTCTTTTCTGGCCTCTTGGCCAGCCCTTCTGCTCAGGCAGGCTGGGAGGGTGCACTAGAGGCCCATGAGAGATCATCTATCTATACCCTTAAGCTGCTAATATTTATGACAGGTCGATGCTGATGTAGCGCCCACATGGGCAGTGAAAGACCTTCAGAGAAGGGGGAAGATGGCTAAGGTTTGGCTCCACAAGCCCCTGACTCCCCCAGCTCTGAGTTGCCTGGCTGAAGTGTCACTTATTTGGGGAAATTTGTCACTCACCAGCCATGAGAAGAATCCTGCAGACCTGTCCTGACTAGAGATCTGCCCCTCGTATGGCCCAAAGATGTGACCTTTGGGGATCACCTCGTTCATACAGCGCACGTCATTCTCCCCGCTGGGCTCTTTAACCACTTCCATTCCAGGCGGGATGGTCAGCGCTGCCCGGTCAGGGATGCCAACGGGCACTGGGGTGTCAGACACGAACACTGGGGGGCCATGGTTCGGACACTCATCCACAAAGTACTCCTGGCAGGACTCACAGACTGCAGATGAGAAGGAAACAGGGGTTAAGTTGGGCAGGGAAAGAGTTGTCACCTGCTCAATGCTCCCTTTGCAGTTTCTGAATTCAAGTCTTTGGGTTTTCCAGACTCTCAGGGTTTTCCAATGTGTGTTTCCATGTTTTCAGCTTGCTTTCCCCCACCTCCCTACTTCTGCCTAGCCCCTTCATGGACAAGCTGCTTTTGTGCAACAATTTCCCTACTAAACATATCAGTCTTTTCAGGTGAGAATGCAAATTTGTCACTGGCTTTTTTTTCCCCCTGCCTCCTGCCCCAAACTGACAGGGAAAGACCAAAGTCTACACAAGCAGCAGTGATGCTTTTCCCTCACTCACAAGACACTTACACCAGAAATCCACTTGCTGAAAGCTCTTGGTCATGATTACATCCCGTTTTCCTTTCAGTTTCTTAGGTTCCATCTCCATGGACTGCAGGTCAGGCCTTCCAGAGCTGAGAAGGGAACAACAGAAGGATGACGTTAACCTAGCAAGATGCTGGGACTGCACACAGAGAGAAGCTGAAGCAATGGGGCCTGACCAACTCCTTTGGTCCCACAGCTGTAGCAGAGAAATAACTAAACTTGCCACCCAACCTGCCAAAAGCTGGTATCTCAGATCCTTAAGGCTAAAGCCCACGGCAGGTAATGGCTTCAGCTACAGTAGGTGCACATGAGTAGGTGACCACCCCTGTCAAACACCCCAAGGCAGACCTCACAAGGAAGGGCTTTAATAACTTCAAAAAGCTCAAGTATATTCCTTAAAACCACCTTAAAGCTGGAGGTGGAGAGAAGGGGTTAGAGTACATCAGACTGAAGCTCAGCCGCATACCAAGGCTGTCCATACTCCTGGTCCCGGTGTGGAGAGCAGGCCTCTGTTTTTATTGTCACCATCTCCCCTAAGGAAGCCTGAGTCTGGATCAAACAGTCCTTCAAGTTCTCACTCATGTTCTGAAAAACAATGAAGGAAAGGAGGAGAAATATGAGTGGCTGAGAAATGACAACCTTGTTCCCCCAGGAACCACAGTCTTCTCGCCCAGGCCAGGATGCAGCTAGATCAGGCTTCCTTCTGGTACCAAGAGTCGCCATCACACACCAGAGCACACACACATGCATATAGGTGGAAATCCCTTCCTGCCCTGGAGAGGGAAGAGCAGTTCAGCTGCAGGTCAGGTGAAGAGCATGAGACACCATAGAGCAACCTGAGGCATGGAGAATCTGAAGCATGCTTCACGGAGCCCATTAAAAACACACATGGGATTTCCAACTGCACATGGAATTTAAGACTGATGGGTGTGCTGTGTTATGGGAACATGGAGCACCACTACCCCAGAGCAGGTCTTTGGAGACAGAAGGACAAGAAAGAGGAATGCAGATTGGGACACTGAACCAGGATCTGCCTATGAACATAACATATGCCAGTCTCCATCTGGGAACAGAGTACAGTGTACTACACCCCTGCAGATGGAGCTTTCTGTGTGCTCTGGACACCTCTGACAAACAGGTAAGTGCCTACAGCGCCCTTTGGGATTCCACCAAGATTGCACAAATTATGCTCTCAATCTTCCTGTCCTCTGCAGCACCTAGAGCTGAGCCACCACCTCCCTTCTGGCACGCAAGGCTGCTGTAGTGAAAATGCCTCTCCCTCTGCTCAACACAAGAGCCAGGAGGCACCTCACAGAATCACAGGATCATCAATCATTTAATGATGTTTAAGGACAGCGAGCTCCAAAACAATAACGCTTCCCTCCCCCTCCCATCATGGGGTGGTGCTGAAGAGAAAATATAGATATGTCAAGTGATAATAATTTCGAATGGACTTAATTTCAATTTTTGGAAGGGTCACTAAGCTTAAGAGCATCCCAGCTCGAGAAAAGGAATAAATTAGAGTGCTGCTCATCTCTTGAATGCATTCATCTTATTACTTCCTCCAAGGCACACAAACTGTCTGCTCTCAGGTACCACACCAGATCAGACAGATTTCACAGCTGCTCCCCCCAAATCCCCCGTGATAGCCCCTTCCATATCCACTGCCCAATGACATGATCTGTTATGCTGTATACTTGCAGTGTTGATAGAGGGGCCTCTGCAGCTGATCAGACCACTTCTGTCAGGGAAACTGGTGGAAGAGCCCATCCCCATCATGACTCAGCTCAGGGCATTCCTAAATTCATGTTCTAATGTCACAAACCCCTGAAGACAGGAATTTTCTTATTCCACACATGCTTGTATGGGCCTGAACACCATGGAAGTCTGGTCTGCATTTCTGCCCTATTTACAGCAAGAAGGAATGCCATTCCCAACCTCTCTGGCTCCTCTTTGTGCCAGGGGACAAATGATTCGTTTTTCCAATCCAGCTTCTCACATGCCAATGTGCAGCCTGAAAGACATTTATCGAGCCTGTATCAAGGAGTGTTACTTAACACTCACATAGTGGTCTGAAAGCAAAGCCTCAGCATAAGTACAACTAGACACATGCAAACACGTGCACTTTTAAGCCTTTACAGGATGTCCAAAACAAGACACATTTTCTTTCCGAATTACCACAGCCATTTAGAAGGAAAGCGATAGTAACACCAAAGAAGGGTTCATTATTTTGGCAGGCTGAGTCCCTTGTCTGCGCTCTCTGGAGCAAGAGGAAAGCTCTCCGGTCCTGTACCCATGCACCAGCCAGTGCTGCAATCAGGGCCTACCTGCCCTTCTCAGAGAAGAAAAGGTCTTTTCTGCAAAATCTGCAGTAAAGCAGCTGAAGAGGGAGAAAGCTTGGGGAGCGGGGAAAAAGTTAAAAGACAAGAAGAGACAGGTGCTGCCCCACAGCTGGTTAGCTGTGAGGCCTGCACTGTCACAGGAAAGGTGGATGCTGGCTGTGGGGCAGATGTTCTCAATCAGAACAACCACCTGCTCTGGAAGCCTGGCAGACAGAACACCTGGAGTTAAAACATCCATATTCCCCAATCATTCAGTGGAAGAGATGCATACATTTGTCTCTGAAAATAAAATTACTTTTCCTTTCCCACTCTTACCCCATGGAGACTTACAGAGTGAGAGAAATTCTGTGATGACACAGTCTGACCTCCTGCCAAGGAAGGTCACTATACTTCCTCCAGTTCTGGTTAAACTACTGCATAGTTCCAAACAAAGAGGGGAAAAAAAAAAAAAAAAGAAAGGAACACTGTGTTTACATTACACATGAAGATCTCTGTTTTACTGTATAGCACATTTTGCAGCCCTCCCCTCTCCTGGTCCTCCCTGAACTCCCTCCAACTTATCAGCAACATTCCTGTGCAGCAGGCTGGCGGGAGCAGCACCTTGCACCGAGATAACGCCCTCCCTGCCCCTGCTCACTATTGCCGTGTTTGCGTCCAAGTGTCGCATTTACTTTCTGGCCGCTGTGCCCAGCTGGGGTTCTGTGTTCAGCTGGGGTTCTGTTTTCAATGAACCACCATGCTGCTGTAAGAGCCCTTGCTCCTGCAGCAGCTCCCAGGCCACCACACACCCTGCCAACCCTCCCACCTGCTCTGAGAGTAGGTGACTGCTTTAAGAGTGTCACACAACTCCTTGTTGTCTCACCCAGCACACATGCAATCCCAAGTTCCCCACTAACTCGCCTCTTTTCACTATTTGCGACTTGCCCAGATTTTATGCTGCCCACAAACATAATCCAAATTAACTTTGTGCTTTTTTTCCCAGGACACCAACAATCTTACAATCAAGAGAACCATTTAGGCTGCAAATGACCTTTAAGATCATCATGTCCAATGTAAATCTAGCTCTGCCAAGTCCACCACTAAATCATAGAATCATTTAGGCTGGAAACAACCTTTAAAATCATCAAGTCCAACCATAAGCTTAGCATTGCCAAGTCTACCACTAAACCATATCCCTAAGTGCCATGTCTTTTAAATACCTTCCAGCGTTAAGAGACTCAACTAATTCCCTGGGCAATTGTTCTAATGCTTGATAACTCTTTCATAATATCCTATCTAAACTTCTCCTGGTGCAACTTGAAGGCAATTCCTCTCATCCTATCACTTGTTAAAAGGGAGAAGAGATTGATTTCTGCCTCTTGATTAGCATTGAGCCAAAAGAATAATTCCCAGCTCAGACTACTACACTAACAGCAATGGGGCTCCCTTTGTTGTCACACTGTGACCTTTTATTTAGTCAGGTTTGCCTTTATGCATTGAATCACAGAATGGTTTGGGTTGGAAGGGGCCTTAAAGATCATCCAGTTCCAATCCCACTGCAGAGACACCTTCCACGAGACCAGGCTGCTCAGACAGCCATCCAATTTGGCCTTGAACACTTCCAAGGTTGGAGCAGCCACAGCTTCTCTGAACAACATGTCCCAGTGCCACACCACCGTCACAGTAAAGAAATTTTTCCTAATATCTAATCNTTAAAGATCATCCAGTTCCAATCCCACTGCAGAGACACCTTCCACGAGACCAGGCTGCTCAGACAGCCATCCAATTTGGCCTTGAACACTTCCAAGGTTGGAGCAGCCACAGCTTCTCTGAACAACATGTCCCAGTGCCACACCACCGTCACAGTAAAGAAATTTTTCCTAATATCTAATCTAAAGATACTAGATCTAAATCCTACCCTCTTTAATTTTAAAGCCATTTCCCCTTGTCCTGTTGCTACAGGCCTTGCTAAAAAGTCTGTCCCCAGCTTTTTTATAGGCTCCCTTCAAGTACTGAAAGGCAGCAATGGGGTCTCCTGAAGCCTTCTGTTCCCCAGGCTGAACAATCCCAAGTCTCTCAGCCTGTCTTCACAGGAGAGGTGCTCCAGCCCTCTGATCATCTTCACGGCCCTCCTTCCTCCGGACTTGCTCCAACAGCGTGTGTGACACACCGAATCATTCCATCTATTTATTCTCATGATTTGTTGCACAACTTCAGTGCATTAAACATGGTAGACTTACCAACAGTTTTACCTTTATCAAGTAAAATTATAGCAACACCAGAAAATCATACTATGTTAAAAAAGAATGATTTTAAAAAAACCTGTACAGACTGATTATTACAATTAACACCTCCTTAAATCATGACCAATCTGATCCATATTAGCTCTTATGTTATTTTACTGGAAGTGAACATCAGACTGTGGATAGCCCAGTTTAGTTTGCCTAGTTAAAGCTGAAATTGGCCTACTCGCTTATGAGTAACACGCATTTTTTTTAAGTCTCATTGTACTTTTTTTTTTTTTTTAATTATTTTAAAATTAGCATTTATGGCCCAGAGAGTACTGCTCAGTTAGGCGTTCTAAAATCCCTGGACACAAGTTAGCCAGAACAGCAAACTTTAAACTGTATTGCTGTAGTAGCTACTGTTTGGTAATTTCTCAAGCTACCACTACAACAGAGAGCATTACGCCGCTGCTGTAACTGGTACCACCTTCTAGCTTTTCTTCCAGAAGAGAAACATATGATATTTCTCCAATTCCAGACCTCAGCAGATGACTGTGCTTTTGGGACTCTTTTAGCTTCTGATGTATTCAAAGTGGTGTTTAATTTTTTGTAATTTCACTGTTCTTTAGTTTCTCTTTCTTGCAATTTCTCTTCCCCCTTTTAGCTTTCCACAGCTACACAGTTCACATTCTGCAGTTTTCACTCCCTCCACTTCATTGTTTTGGGGTTTTCTTGGCAATTTTTATAATTGTGTTTGTTCTAGCACCTAAATATGAAGAGCCTCTGAAGATTTCAGCTGATGTGGAGAAGCACCATGTAAGCATAAGCACAGCAGGCTCCTTGGTTACTGCTGAGGGTATTCCCACGGGGTACATGGTCTCACATATGCATGTCCCTGTGCCCACCAGGACATTTAGCCCTCCCAGTGTTCAGTGGGCACACAACCTACTGCATCATCCTAGCAGCATGCCAGTGAGGACAATCCCTCGGTAAGAGGGATGCTGTGATGATCCAGGCTATTCTGTTCTCCAGGCTGAACAATCCCAAGTCTCTCAGCCTGTCCTCACAGGAGAGGTGCTCCAGACCTCTGATCATCTTCACAGCCCTCCCTCCTCCAGACTCGGTGAGAGGGATGCTGTGATGATCCAGGTGCTGTTTGCACACAACATCAAGAACTTTGGACAGCAAAGGCAGTTGTGCACAGTGGTCCTCAGCAAACCCAGGACACCAGCATGACTGCTACAAATCCCAAGAGGCATCCCTGGGTTATCCCCCTGTTCACAGCAGTGCCACATAACCTCTCCTGTTTTCTTTACAAAGTAGGCAAGGACCTGTCACATTTCTGCATGACACATGTTAAGATCTTCAGTGGCTTTACCATATTGCTCAGGGAAGTAGAAAACACAAGAATATCTGAGCTGTTAATCTCTAATGCAGGAAAAAACCTCCAAATGGGGTTAAGCATGAACGAACCTGTGAATTCCTGTCCTCAAGCATGCCACCTTTATCACTACCCCTCTTGTAGTTATTAGTTAACAGTCACAGACTCTTATCTGCATGGATCAGCCTCCAAAACAGAGCTTTAATTTTACATTTTACTGGCAGGTTTCCCAGACTGGGACATTCTTTCATGTGAAATAGCCATATAGGAATCCATCTCCTCCTCAGCACACAGCTCCTTCACTCAGCTTCTCACTGCTGGCCTTCTGGAGGTCATCCCCTCTTCTTTTAAGGCAGATCTTGCATAGCTTGTACCACATTTTAAAGTGCAGGCCCATGGTGAAAGATGGATATGAGTTTGCATGCTTTTTCTACAGTTGCATATTATTACCAGAAATAGTAATCCAGAACAGTCAGCTACTGACAAGCTGAGAACAGGGAATAAAGCACAGCATTCAAGGCTCTCAGCTCCCCCTCATACAGCCATGGAAGACCCAGGCTGACTGTTCTCCCTGAGATGAATGCACTTACCGAGGTCCTTGGCCATGCCAACCACTTCAGGTCACTTTATGAAGTACCAGCTGGCTATGTAGCTCATGCTTGCAGCCAGTGCAAACTCTGAAAGACCAAAGATCCCACAAAGCAAGAGGGAGACCCAGTTTGCTCAGAGGAGGACCACTGTCCACAGCCAGATATAAGCCAATGCTCCACTGGGAAAATTGCTTTTGCCTAGACAGTTGCCACAGCACTTTCCCCACAAAAGTACAACATTTCTGTGGGTGAGGTTGTCCTCCACCCAGGCGTGCAGCGAAGCAGTGTCCTGGCACAGCAAAGGTTGGTGGCAGCAGGGCAAGGCTCTGTGACCTGCCTCCCAGCCTGCTGCAAGGCCAGGGCTCTTCTCTGATGGCCACAGAGCAGGGCTGAATGCAGCCAGCACACCTGGCAACAAGCTGAAGCAGTCACAAATTCAAACTTAATTAGGGAAAATGATGCACGATGTAGGATTTGGGCAGCCATGGGCTGACCAGGACTTGTTTAACTCATTGTCAATTACCCACTACCCTCAGGAGCCATGAATTCACCAGAAGTATGAAATATTTTCTTTGAGTTTCAACTTTTGAAAACACTGAAGAAGGTCAGCACTAAAATAAACATACGTGAAAACACCGCTAGTTTTTCTGCAGCTTTCTGAAGAAGCTTGGAGAGCAAGCTTCAAAACCACAAGACTTAAACCTGTTTTACAGCAGGGAGAGCTAAGAGTTCCCAGTGGTTTTAACTTGCCCAGGACCAGCAACTGACATGACAAATAGGATGGGGTGCCACAACACTAAATTCCCACTGCCATCCTGACTGCAGACAAGTTAGGAACAGGGAAATTTCAGTTTGCCAACCTGGAACTCCTCCTGTAATCTCAAATGGATGCGAGATGAATTCACACTGTCACTCTTACATAGTTCATTGGCAAAACATGTTATCAAAACTCGCCATGATTTGCTTCATGATAGATGTGTTTCAGAGGGGGAAGAAGATAGAAAACCTCTGAAATAACCTCTGAACCAGTTTGTTGAACCCTTAAGTTTGTCTTATGATGGCTTCTAGTGAAGATGGAAAATACTGATAACTTTACAAAATGTGTCACAAAATTCTGTATTATGGTCAGTTGGGAGCACTTGCCCTTTGTTGATCTCAGAGTAGGAAGAGGATCCATGTGTTGGTTCCTGCATTGTTGTGGATCAGCAAGAGCCTACGCAAAGCAGGTATTACTCGATGCAACTTCTCTATGTTAAGTGTTGAGTAAGGACTCAAACAAGCAGGATTCTGACAATATAAAGCTCCCATGCAGCCTAAAGGCCTCTGAAGCAGTGCAACATGCCACAGAACCAAGGTAGGTACTTACTGCAGCTGAAAGAACACGTGACTTGCATTTTTAAAATACGTGGAGACTTCCCATTTTTGCTGTACTCAGCTCCCTGCACTGATCTCATAGATTCACAGTTTCAGGGTAGAAATGAGAATCAGGAGAACCCAACGGACACCCTGTACGTTCCACCCCTTTACTTTTAGCCTACAAACAGGACAAAACCTCCATCTGAGACTAATAAGAGGAAGAGAAGCCAACATTTCATGAGTTCGTCTCAGTTGTTGATCCCCATCACAGGCAAGTCATATGTGACTCTCTCTAGTTCTGGGTACCAGGCAGCAGTTCTTTCAAAGGTCGCTGGAACCTGATGGGAAAGGCTGAAATACCCAGCATGCTGGGACACTGCTTTGAGCAACTGGAAAGAATTGCTTCCCAGGTTAATGGCTGTAATAAACCTCACCATCTTTGGTCAAAACTGCCAGTTGAATTTCTTTGCCTTTGGCTTCAACATAAATATATACCTACATTTATAAAGCTAAAACAAACACACACAAAACCCCAGTACTAAAACTAGATATTATTCCACCATTTTTCTCCCTAAGGACAGAATAAGAGTACAACTAAGTGGCAGCTGTAAGCCTTCTTCCTTAAGGCACTACTGAAAGGTGTTTGGATAGCAATAGCGATAAGCACTGAATAAAACCACATAGATAGCAGAGCACTGGATATGTACCCAATCAGTATCTTCTCAGCTTTCCAACAATTTTCATCATTCTTCTGTGTAATTCTTCCAATTTTCTCTACATTACTTCAAGATGCTGGCACTGGAAAGCCACGCTGATGTAAGACTGAGTCTGAAGTAAATATAAGGTTTACAGACATAAAACGACCTCCTCACCCTGATTCTTGCCACCCTGTTTGTGTCCAAAATCATGGTTGTGTTTTCCAGCCAGGACCTGGCACAGAAAGATCTCCAGAGCTGCCTGCCCATTCTGACCCCCATGTTCTCACATGGGACTGCTCAGGACACAGCCTCCCTTCACAGATCACGTTCAGGACATGCCTTTCCAGGTTCATAAATATCCACTTGTCTGCATGAAAACAATTTGGCTTCAATAACCTCATTTACCAAACAAACTGTGTGACACCGTCCTGCCCCTATCAACAGCTACAATTCACCAAACATGTTTCATCTACACATTTTGCCAGTGATGAGTCGTGTCTTCTGCAGCACTGAGTAAGTGTCAGGCAGAACTGTCTTCTCCCTTCCCCTTATCTGAAGAGAAGGGTCATCAAGTCTACTTCTCTGAAAACACAGCCTCCACATATCAAGTTGCAGAGACTCTTCTGTAAAATGATCAAGCTCTAGCTTAAAATAGCTGGATTATTTGCTCCCCTCATCTAAGGTGGCAATGCCAGAACCGTGATCTTTTGATGATGAAAAGATATTTTCTACATTCATCTTAAAGTTAATCCTCAAACAGTTGATTTATTAGTGTGCTAGTACTGTCCTTTAGCTTAGAGTATCCTTCATCCTCCTTACTGTTTATACTGCCACTTCAGTTTATTTATTGGATGCTGTCTCTCTATCAATCACTACCTTCACTTCCTAAGCCACTTATATTTTATTGATATTCTCTGGCATTGGATATTAATTGGGTTCTCACACACTGAGTTAACTGCCTTTTATATGTAAATATATATCACATCTACAGATCTGTCTTTAAACCAACAGTAAGCTTCTCAAAGAACAAAATCAGACTTTTTTAAGAAGTACAAGACACTTTCCATGACACCAATTTTCAGGCATGACTAACTTTATATTTTTCCAGGATTGGTGTCATGGTACCCAGCCTATATTTTCCTGGGCCATCCACTTGGCAATTTTCAAAACTGTCCCAACACAATCACTCGTTCAGTCTCCTGCATTTGCTGGGATTCACCAAGACTGATTAAAAGTGAATATGAGCAAGCTAGAGATCTCCTCTCATTCATCTAGTGCTCACTGTATTTCAAGGGAATGTGCTTTTTCGTTAGCACAGCTGCCAGCAAAACTCTGCCTACCGACAGGACCTCATGCTACACAACTCCCATGTGGGTCCCTGGATCCCTACTTGTAGCACTCAGCTGCTAGATAATGAACTTATCCTTTCCTTGCTGCTGGCCCAGATGTCAGCCACAATGGCAATCAAGGGCACAGAGCTCAACAAAGAGAAGCAGAGATGTGAATTTACTGCCCAAATGACCTTTTACTCTCATTTATGAACAGACTAAAAAGCTGGAGTGAGGAAATATTTGGTAGGCTGGGCCACTGTCACATTCCTGCTCTTTTGCTGTGTTGGGAGAGGGAAAAGACACTGGAGTGCCTTTAATGTTTTATAAGGCACGTGCAAGAAATTCAAGACGCCCTGGTCAGGTCCTGCCAGCTTCACTGTGCACCTGGGACCCTGCCACACAGCACTAAGCACCTGCCTGCCACCCCCACAGAGAGGTCACAGGCACCCAGAAAACCCCTGCACCTGTGCAGGCTGGTCAGCCTAAAATTTTTTGTGGGTGAGCAACGCTAGTGATTCACGTATTTGAACAATGATGGAGGTAAAAAGGGAAAGGGAAGGGAAGGCGTGGGGGTGGGCAGGAAGCAAACCCCAGACACTAGTTTCTAAATAGCAGATGTGGCTATTCTGGCTAGCAAACTTCCACTTTAATTTCTAACCCACAGAGATGGGAAATGATTCATGAAAAATCAACAGGATAAAATTAGCTGGAAGGCAGAGAGATAATTCATGCAACCCAACCGTCATGGGCTGAAGTGCCAGCACTACCAGCACTGCCTGGCATTTCAGCCTCCGGTGCCCTTCAGTGACTGGCACCTGGCCAGCAATCAGCTCTACATATATTTCCTTAGTGTCAAAATTAGCCCCTCTGAAAGCACATCCATCTTCTAACAAGACAGCCTCTCACTCAACACTTTTCCAGAAGTTCCAGCTTTTCCTTTCTTTAAAAAAGAAAGATTATCTGCAGTATACTGTCTTTCTTCCACAGGTGAATGTTTAGTGGTGTCAGAAGACCGAACTGGATGGACAGGCTTGCACACACATCTGTGAGCCATGGCCAAGCTATGCACTAAAATCAAATTGCCCCAACAAGTCAGAAAACTCAATGCATTTTGACAGAGCTCCCTTTTCCTGCACAAAGCCAACAACACATTCAACAATAGCCAAGTGCAGGTCTGCCTTTACATACATCAGTGCAGTGATTTTTTGTAAGACTGCTGCTAAATTCTGTCAGGAGTCACAAAACACGATTTCACCCTTGATACAGTCACATGATAAAAAGTTTCTTGAGGAGACTGTATTACTTAAAAATCGCAACTCAAAAGCTCTTTATCCCAAAGGCAGATGAGAAACTTCCACTCCTCCAAGAGACCTCTGGACTTCCAGGAGGCATCTGGTTATTGAGCAATGATCCTTCCCACCACTCCACTCAAAAACTTCAGTAATCAAATGTAAAATTATAAAGCCTCTGGAGCACCAATACCTCTAGGCAGGCAGTCTCAGGTGCAAGGGAATCCCCATTCCATTGGGACCTATGGGTACAGATACAAAATAAAGCTTAAATGCTGCTTTGGCACCATTTATCTAGTTGGTGCCTGTTTCTGTGGAAGGATGTTACAGGACGTTACAGGACAGTTCCTCTATGCTTGTTACAGTGGTTTCACACTACTTGGACTTCAGGACATGGCAGGCAGCTCCTTTCTTTTTACTTGTTCAGCAAAAAGGGAAAGAGTATGTGGGAGAAAACGAGAAAGTAGGTGCAGATCCTACTTTCACTTGTTCCCAAAATTCTGACAAACTTGCTCAGTCCTTTAAAAACACTAACAAACACAGCAGGCAAAATGAGAACACATCAACTGTTCCACAAAATGCTGAGGAAGCAAAAGCAAGCGCAGTATTTATTTCTCCTCATTTGTACCCTCTTGCAGGCCATTAGGAAGATACGATCTCACAGCACAACAGACATTATTCAGAGCTGGTAAATCTGTCTACAGGTTAGGGACTCATGTTACATGGCTTGGATGAGTAGTGGTTGAGCATGGGTCACACCGACCCCCTTTTCCTTGGGGCAGGCAGCAGTCCAGATACTCCCAATGTTGTATCTGCCAAGAAACCAGATATCCGTGTGCTGAATTCACCGCCACCACAATTTGATCTGCACATTCCCTTCCATACAAAGAGAGGGGTGTTCAGACCCTGTATATCCTAACACAGCTAACTAGAAAAAAATTTCCAGCAGGGGCCAGGCATTTCTGGGCTATACATGCAACCTCAAGTGCGTCTTCGATATAAAGGTATTGGGTTGCATAGAAATACCTGGTCCTTTACACCACAGACATTTTTAAAACGCTGATTAGCAGAAGCATGGAAAGAGCCCAAGAACCCATTCAATTCCAGTCCAAAAAGCAGAGGGAGCATATGAGAGTGACTTCACATATGCAAGTCACTGAGGGACTACAATCGTTCACCAACTTTCCTAGAACAATTCAAAAGTAACATCTCAACATCTGACTAGGAATGAGACCTGGTTAAAAAAAACACCCAGCCAATCACCAGTTAACTCCATTACACCTAGAGAGGGTATGTTAGCATCTGATTTAGTCAGTGCTAGCTCTCACCACATTCAGGAGATGCAATCAGTGGATCCACTGTTCTGGAGGTACCACCTTTGCAACATCAATGCAGCATTAGCTGGTGGGACTTTGCGCTGAGGCTCAGGTACCTCCACACCTACAGAGCATCTCTTCGCTACTTGAGGTAGAATTTGCAAGGAATAAAGTGACTTACAAACATACCATACATAAAATGTTCTCTTTACAATCACAAAGGGAAGAGAAAACTAGTAATTTAAAAAATTCTAGTCTTCAAAAGCTGATAGAACTAATTTGATCTTGGAAAAGATAATCAGCAAGCCTAGGTGTGAAACGTGACAACTATAAAACATATTTTATTGTTCATAAAAGTATTTTTCTGTGTCACCAGTATTGATTTTTCCTTCAGTCAGTTTCCAAGTGTTTTCATTAATTTCCCCTGAATTGATAAAAGGACTGGACTCTGCAAACTGTGGTGTATTTAGCATTCTCATTAGCATTTCCAAGCAAGGAGTCTCCAATTCAAAGAAAGCAGCAGACCACATGAAGGGCTCTAGCAGCATCAGAAAAAAAGAAACTCAAAAAACCCAAACAACAACAAGCTCCCTTCATATAGACAGACCTGAGGAAGTCAAGATTTATACAAATGAAAGGTGTAAAGAGGAGAATGCTGAGAGTGGAAATGTAATTCCAGTCAAACCGAGGACATCTTTCAAGGAAGATGCTATGAATGCTTAGTTTGAGTCTGCAGTTGAAGGACCACATTTAACTCCACCCAGCATATTATGATGCAGTTTATATGATACATTTTCAAAATAAAGCTTCATTGTACTAAAGAAGGAATGTACTGGAAAATATTTCATATTGATTATCAGCCTGCAAATGACTGATGGACCTGACCAATATCAGCTCCAATTACCAGCTTTGAACACTGAAAGGGTGCTAGTGGGAGACCACTGCAGCCGTGCACCCCAGACGCCCTGATTCATAGTCAGGAGCCTGGAGCCAGCGCTTTGCAGCCCACAGAGATGACCCGGCTTGGGGACCAGCACAAGATGCTCAGTGCCTCAACTCCCCTCTGCGCAAGGCAGGAGCACTGCTGGCTCTCGAGGAAGCTAATTACAGCAACCCTAGAGCTGCCGCACAAGATAATCCCCCACATCACCTCCCATGAACTTTTACCACTCTGTCCTCATAAATCTCCCCCACTACCCACAACCAGGTTTCCACGGGCAGAAGCCAGCCCCAGCTGACAGCAGCACAGGCAGCAAGGTGAGTGCTGGAAGTGGCAGCCCCAATAGGGCTTGATGCCAAGACTTTGGAACAGCAGTCCCTCCTCTGGGACAAGTCACTACAGGCAAAGGAAAACTAGCCTTGCTGAAAAGCCAATGCTCAAGGAAGAGAGAAGAAAGGGGGCAGAGAAAGGAAGCCATTTATCAGAGCATGCTCAAATTGGACAACTTGGCTTATGACTGACCCTTCTGATGGGCCCCTTACTGACGGCTGTCCATGAGCGAGGGACTGCACTGAAACAGTTCTGCAGTATGCATTACTGACTGACTGCTGGAGGCTGCCAGTTTCTGCAGCTTAAACCTTAAATTGTATGTATAATGTTTTTACCTTCTGACTGCACAGAAACTGTTCGGAGCCCCAGTACTGCCAGAGTACTGCCTCTCAGCCTTGCAGACAGAAGCGGCCTTTCAGCAGCAGCTCTGAAGGATACAAGCTATCCTGCCCCTACAAATTGAGAGATGACCAAGAAACATAATAGCAAAGCTTTAAGTGTCAATATTCTTAATTGCTTGACTGTCTCTCTGCAGAAACATACTTTCTTGCACTTAGTCTCTCTGCAGAAACATACTTTCTTGCACTTAGGTGAAGAGTTTGGGATGGAAGTTGGAAAAATGCCTGTGCTAGTACCACCTTCACTTCTAGCTGAACTTCAAAGCCTACGTGCTGAGGACAGTGACCACACTTCTGAAAAACCACATGGAAAATGTGATTCTAGTTGCCAAGCCAAAATTTGCTCCTTCATCTCTGCTTTTTCGCTCTCAGTTCTCTCAGTCTTTTCTATCAGTACTGTCCCTCATGTGGTGGGCATTATAAAGAAAATCTTCTCTAACATGGGATACTTGTGTTGCTCTCCTCACCAGGTTTCTTCTCCATTCACCTATGCTGCTTCCACCTTTTCAAGGATCGCTCTGTTTTCCATTGCTCTTTGGCCTCCTGTACCTGCAAAATTCTTCCCTTTCCAAAGCACTTTTCCCTCATCTTCTTTCCAAAGATGCCATACAGGGCAAGACAAACCTCTCACCTTGTCCTCTGCTTTTCTTAGGGTGGTTGGACTTGCTACTGGAATTCACTTGCACAGACAAGTTTAACTAGCAGGAATTCCTGAAAAGCCACATTTTACTATATAGCTTTAAAAGGAATACTGCTCTAGAAGCTTTATTTAAAAACACCTTTGGTATCAGAGAAGAGGTCACAGGGAGAATAGAAAAACACTGTGAAATTAAAGCTTTCTTTACTCCACTACTGCAGAGGGGTCAGTGCAAGAGGAGGCACTAAAACTGTGTGGAGCTGCACAAGAGCTCTGGTCCAAGAAACTTCACCCACTACAAGAGAGCCTCAGGCAGGAGCGCTGTACAGACGTGCTTACAATGAGAAACGCCACAAGCACGACAACGGGTGTGAAATGTGAAGCAGCAAATACAGCATCCCAGAGCAGGGCTGCCCAGTTGCAGGCCAGCAGGAATTCTGTCACTTGCTCAATGCCAGTGGATATTGCACGTGCTGACTCCCCTTCACCAGCTACGCCTGTGCCTCAAGCGGCTCTCAGCCCCGGGGTCTGAAAGGTCTGTGCTCAGGGGACAGAACAGACCAGACAACTCAGCACTGATGCAGGAAGATACATCGAGCAAACCTTGATGCGCATCCAGCTGACTCCAGATTCCTTAAAATGCCAGAAAGCTGCAATGCAAACTGAGGAATACAAGTGATGTTTGCTTGTTTCGGCTTTACTTGGGAAAACCACAAGTTTCAGATACACATGTTCCCTGTGCAGAGGAGGCATCAGGAGTTCCCACCTGCACTCACTCCACTGGGAACAACAGTTCCTTCTCACTGGTTCCTAGTTCTGTATCTTCAGATCAAGTTTTAGCAGCTTATTTCTTCCCTCTGAAGGCCCCCAAGTTAACCTACAATATTATTATTTGATTATCAAACAAAAAACAACACCAAACCATTTTGTCTTTGAGACTGCATTTAGTTTCTCTGTGCAAATTTTCACATCCATGTAACACCACTGGATTGGCAATAATGATTTTAAATATGCTACACCAAAATGTCACGAATATTAGGCAGCATTTTAAGATCTCTGGAAAAGGTTTAGTGGCATTTATAGATGAACCAGCAAGAGACAGGCCCTGCTAACAGCAACTTTAAGAATAAAGAGCATATACTTCTCTTGCATAAATGGACGTGGGGAAAAAAACCCAACTTAAAACCCTACAACTCCACTTGGGAATTAACCAGCATGAGAAAGGAGTTATGAAAGGAAAAAAGAATATTAAAAAAACCACAGAAGGATAAAGTGTACATGGTGGTATCTATAAAAAGAACAAAGACCTTTCTTGCCTGGGCTTGTCACATTTCTCCTCAACATACATACTTTGATTCCTGACTTAGGGTGGCAACTTCCACTCAGCACAATGCCTGCATCCCCCAATGCAAAGCCAGCCTGCTGCAGTGCAGGAGCCCTCCCACTTCAGGCTTCTCATGCAGTGCTCACAACCTTTACACTTCTCCCACCAATTTCAAGCAGTTTCATCACTTTCCAGCAAGGATACAAGCAACAAGCTGTGCCCATCCCATCCCAACAATATGGACCTTGCATCAGTTCATAAAAAAACAGGTTTGAGGGAAGTCCTTGCTTTTGCCGTTGTTATTTAAAATCAGGTATTACCCTCACAATAACCCTCCCCTTTAATTGTTAAAAAAGTGCAAGTAATTGCTATCAGTGACCAATAAGGCTCACAATGAGAATCCCTCATAAACTGTCCTAGAGAGCACCATGCTTCATGCATGGTTCACAAAGATGCTAGAGGAACGACAGGCCAGTATCCCAAAACCAGAGAGCTCTGCACCAAAGCCAGCACTGCGTCAGGAGCCTCAGGACCTCCTTCATGCTCCACAAACAGCTGGAAGGAGCAGCAGCCTTTGACATGACTCCTGGGCAGGAGAGAACAATGACTTTCCCTGGTCCTGCTACTCCATGAGAGAATAGTCAATTCAGTATCCAGCCAAGAGCCAGGGCAAACTTTGGCATCTCCCATGGCTACCTCAAATCCTCCCTAGTGAGTGGTTCCAGCAGCCAACTCCTTCTTTGCTAACACAGTCCTTGGCCACACCAACAGCCCTGACACTTGAACTCTTTGCACGCTGCATGTGATTCAAGAGCTCCACATCCCTCAGCCCTGTGCTAAACTATTCCTTCTAGAGCAGGAGCACTTTTGGTCCAAGCACCCCTTGAAAGAAGCAAACACCCATCATCTCAATACTTTTCTTTCTGATTTCAGCTAGCACTTGAAAAGCAAAAGCACACCATCCTCATCAGGCATGCTTCCCTGTTGTGGGGTTTATACACAATCCATTAGAAAGTCAGGAGACTCATTTCCCTTTCCACTTTCACTGCTTAGAATCTTGGTGATTAGACAGATGGAAATTTAGGGGACTTGAAGCCCAGCCCAGGCAGCAAGCCTGTGCTCCGCCAGTCTCACAGGGAGTTAAACCTTGCTGGCAGGACCAGATCTAAGGGGCTGCTGGATATTTGGGGCTGGGGCTCCTTTGCTGCTCAACAAACCGCTGCACACACCTGCAGTGCTGGAAAACAATCCTATCATATGGTTACGCTGGTATGTTTTTTAAGCTGGTTCTGCCAGTTCTCCTCCCATTAATGAGAGGCATTAATCACAGGAAAAAAGAGGAAGCAACACTGAGCCAAGAGTTTTGCCCACAGGCCAGCTTTTTTTT
>VZTJ01006708.1:670044-773583 GCA_013397795.1 Orthonyx spaldingii
CCCGCGCCCTCGGGGCCGCCCGCCTCCGGGGCACGGCGGCCAGACGTGACCCCCGCCCGCGGCCGTGCCCTGGGGCTCCCCCGCCGGCCAGGGCCAGGGCCAGGGCCGGAGTTGCCCCGCGGCGGGCGCCTGTCCCACCGGCAGCGCCCCGTGCCGCTGCCCGCCCGTCGGAAAACTCATGCTCTTCTGCGGGGAAAACGTGAATAAGGAGATGCGGTGTTTGCCTGGCGCTCGGAGCTCGGTCGTACTTCAAATTACCCCCCAAAAAAGTAACCCACCCAACAGCAACAGTAACAACAAACCCTACCCTCGAGCTCCGTGCAGAAATTGCGGGCAACATGACGGATGACAAAAAGTAGGCACAATTTAATAAACAGAGGAAGCTTGTCTCACCAATAAAACAAATTCTAAATAAAACCATCTGCAAGCATTAAATTTGAAACAATGCAAACTCTTCAACTGCTTTGCCAAAAGAGGCACAACGGGGAGTAAAGAGAGGGATGGATAAAAAGCCATAATTTTCCAGTTCTTTCGGTTGACAATGAACTTGTATGCAAACAGGGCTGCGGTGACAATGTGCCGGCTTGGATTCTTGGAACTACTTCCCTTTTTCTGTAGCCCTGAGAAACACCGTTTTCTCCAGTCCCGAGAAATAAAATCTTTCTTAATACTCTCCACCCTGAAGTACCTACTATACAAGGTTGGTGTAGAGAAGAGAAAAATTAACTAAGGACAAAAAGTAAAAAAATATATAGCCCAAGGAAAATAGAGGCCTGCTTCTGCCGTCCTTGAGCTGCTTCCACTGTTCTCACTGAGCATTGTGGGGTAGCCGAACTTCAGGGTTAGGTCTTGAGGTATCACTTAATTTAAATTGTTTGGCAAAGCAACAAGGAAGGTAATCATCTCGGGTTCAAAACAAGCTCACTTTGCAAAAGCAGCCAGTGTGGCACAGATGATTATTCGGAAGTTCAAATGAGTATCAGCCATCAGATCTCCAGCTGTAGTTTGCTTTTTGTTCCCCATTTCTAACCTCTGGGGAGAGGATTCCTTCTCAGAGGAAAAGCGTGCGGTGTCATTTTACCCCTTCCAGTAATTGCAGATAGATGGACTTTGAGGCACTTGCACTTGCCTTGGAAAGACTATAAGCTGTCAGCACCTTCAGACTCCTCAGAAATATTAGAGATCCTAATAAAGCTGCCCTAGTTTGCAGTTTCTGTCTGTGTGATGAAATGTGTGAGAACACTCAACTGGCAGTAAGTGCAACAATGGGTTTGTAAATATGATTGCTGAATGAACCAAGAGAAAAAATAATGATTAAAAAACCAATAAAAATAATGCAAGTAATACAAATGCACACTGAATGCCAGGCTAATTTGGAGTAATAGTTTAGTTGTAGCTATTGTAGTCAAAGGCTGCAAGAGGAGGCTCAAAGGGAGGCATAAAGCTTTTCGTTATAAAGAAAATTAAATATGTAAGTACAATATAAATAACAGCTATTATGTCTTCTTGTAAACACAGGCATGCTAATTTATTGAGAGGGAGTTGCCTTGTTTTAATGTGTGCCAGTTGCCTTTATATGTTTGGTAGTTAGGTGTGTTGTGTTCGTGTGGCAAGGTTTGGCTAGTGGAGAGGCTACACGGGTGGTTTCTGTGAGAAGCTGCCAGAAGCTTCCCATATGTCCGACAGAGCCGACTCCAGCCAGATCCAAGACGGACTCGCTGCTGGCCAAGGCCGAGCCCATCAGCAACTGTGGAATCACCACTGTGAACACGTTTAAAAGGGAAAGGAAAAACTGGAACAGCAATTGCAGCCGGAGAGAGGAGTGAGAATATATGAGAGAAACAGCTCTCCAGACACCATGGTCAGTTGAAGCAGGGGGGGAGGAGGTGCTCCAGGTGTCCGAGCAGAGATTTCCTGGTAGCCTGTGGGGAACACCATGTTGAGGCAGGGCGTGCCCCTTCAGCCCACAGTGGTCCATGGCGTACAAGACACCTACTTTTACCCTCTGAAGGATGCCAAGCCAGAGCAGGTGGATGCTCAAATCAGGCTGTGACCCTATGGGAAGCCCACGCTGGAAGCAGGCTCCTGGCAAGACCTGTGGACCTGTGGAGAGAAGAGCTCACACTGGAGCAGGTTTACTGGCAGGACTCGTGACCCTGCAGGAGACCCACACAAGAGCAGGTTGTGAAGAACTGGAGCCTGTGGGAGGGACCGCACACAGGAGCAGGGGAAGAATGTGAGGAGTCCTTCCCCTAAGGAGGAAGGAGCAGAAGAGAAAATGTGTGAACTGACTGCAGCCCCCATTCCCTCTGCCCCTGCACTGCTTGGCAGGGAGGAGTTAGAGAACTCAGGAGTAAAATTCAGCCCAAGAAGAAGGGAGGAGTGGGGGAAGATGGTTTAATATGTACTTTTTATTTCTCATTAGTTTTTATTTCTCATTGTCCTTCTCTGATTCTATTGGTAATAAGCTAATTTTCCCAAGTTGGGTCAGTTTTGCCCTTAACAGTAATTGATGAGTCATCTTTCCCTGTCTTACCTCAACCCATGAGCTTTTAGTAGTTGTATTTTCTCTTGTCTGGTTGAGGAGGGGAGTGATAGAGCAGCTCTGGTGGACACCTGGTGTCCAGCCAAGGTCAACCCACCACATCAGGAGATAAAATCCTTGCAAAGAAGATTTTGTATCTTTTCTGTGTAGCAACTAATTATGGAAGGAAGACAGTGCAAATTTTTACTCTCTGCAAAAGTGTTACTTTTGGGGCTTGAAAAGGTTTTCCTTCTTCAACAAACTGCCACCTCACTTATAAAGAAGATATAAAATTTATTTTTTTTAATGAGTACATTCAACCCCTACTCCACCACTGACAGAAATTCTCCTCTGTCTGACAGGTTCTCAGAATAAAACTTTACAAATGACAACATCAGTTCAGAATGAAGTAATTAGATGTTGACTTTCCAGTATTATAGTATCTAATCTGTTCCTCCATGAAATGCTGGATAGCCTCCTGCAGAGGCAAAAAGATTCTTCTATTGACACTGAGCTTTTAGCCAATGGTATAAAAAATGCTTTCAAAAGTGAATAAAACTGAATCAAGCTTGTCAAAAACCACATTTAAATGGTCTTCAGAGCTCCAGGTACTGGGAATTGGCAGGTACATCTGTCAGCTGCAAAACTGACCCCTGCACCAGAAGAGTCTGGATGTATTTTGTGGAATGAGCTTACCTAAAAACACCCAGTGGCTCAGGCACAGCACTGCAAAGAGGGTGGAAGTCAGGACCTGTGCTGGAGGTGAGGTTGTGGGGGATGCCTGGCTGTCTTCAGCAGCATACATAAGGAAAGGTAAAAAAGTGTTTGGGTTCTTCTGCAAGCTGTAGCACACAGCAGCCTTGACATTACTGAGAATTCTCTCATTTAAAATTGTCAACATCCTACATAAGCACATCAATACCAAGAGGATGATATATGCTTCCCAAGCTCCAAGAAACTGGTTGCTTGGGGCCAAACTTCATCTTCCTCCAGGAAAGGTTACTCAGTTGCAAGCAGAAAGGAAAATCCTACTGCTATTACCCAGGCAACATTTCTCCTGCACACACAAAAGATTCTAATTTGCAGGACCACGGTGCTAATGTTCTCACTCAGTGTGTCACTAGCTGTTAAACATCTTTTAGCATTAAAAACTCTGGTAATAAGCTGCACCAAAATCAGGGACATTTCTCTTCCACATTGATAGATTGTTGGATGGTGAAGCAGAATACAAACTTTTCCCTTTGAAAATCTGAAATGGCCCACAAAAGAAAAGGAAATTACATGACTGAGAAGGAAACTCGGCCAGAAGCCCATAGTTACAAGTTAATGTAGCAGGGTGGGACAGGCTCCGAATGAGGTGCGGGGCAAGAGTTCTTTGAAGAGCATGTAACTGTGCAGAGCTGCAGCTTGTGTTTTTATTTCTGCTGTACAATAGAAGCAGTGATGACCTTCACTCAGCAGTGCTGGGTGTTTTTCCTCATCATGCTATATGAGTCTTCCACTGTTATTGGTAGAAGAATATGAATCCTTTAGCAATGCAGTGCTCTCCTTGAAGTTATGGGTTTCACTGGATTAAACCTAATGAACCATGCTCCAAGGAGGCAGGTGAATATTGCTGAATTCAACTTGCAAGCAAGAAACTTCTGGGTGCAACCTCCTACTCTTTACTCGCTTCTCCAGGCTTGGCAGTTGTACTACTCCCTCAGGAGCTGAGCCTGCCCAACCCATGGCCACAGCAGCTCTGGTGCTAACAAGAGAGCAGGAAAAGGCACTGTTAGGGACAGTGGGGAGGGAGGAATGAATAGCGTACAGAACCCTTTCTGGGAATGCTGTAGAGCTGTACAGGGAATTGAGGGTATGGTCTGATGGTAGAGATGCTGTGATGCAGCAGGTAGGTAGAGCCATTCCAGCAGTCCCAGTCCCTCAGGCTGCCCCCTCTGAGCTGGATGCTTAATCCAGCAATTGCCAACATCAGCAAAAAGAGGTGGTGGTGGGACTGTACTGTTGGGGGAGAGGGGAAAAGCCAGACTTTTCCCTTGGCAGCAACGAGCCAGGGCATCAGCCTTGGCATCTGTATCTCCAAGGCAGCAGTGTCTTTAGGATTTCCTGCCCTGTGGTGAGTGGCTGCTGCCATGGCCACCCAGCCCGGCTGTGCTGACAAGGCTGTTTACAGGCCATGAACTGAAGAAGAAAGCTGAACTGGGTTAAAAATAATCCACCAAAAAAAGGGAGAAAGCTGCTTAGTTATCATAGTATTGGTCCATGCATGTGGATTACCTTTTACCCGGATTGGTGCCCATGCCTTGGGTTGCAGGGATGGCAGCAGGAATGAGCAGTCAGACTGTCGCCAGAAACACAGAAATTTAATCACTTGCCCAAGACCAGTCCTGAAATCTTTTGGACTAGAGGAGGCACATACAAAGCCTTTTTCAAACACTAGGGTCTGAGAATTTGCACTGGTATGTTTTTAATGAATAACCAGAACTGCTTTTCCATATGAAATGGTCTCTCTGTAGCTGGCCCAAAGACTGGAAAGCGAGGAATGTCTCTGCTCACAAGCACTTCAAAACTCAGTGGTTTGTTTCTAGGCATCCGTCACATGTTTGGCAGTCCATAGGAATGTGCACTTCTGTATATCACAAGCAGCTACCCTGGCTTGAGCCAAATAACTTGTACTTAACTATAAAGTTGTCTTTAAGAAAGACACTGAGTTCTGATCTGCAGAAATCGAGAGATAAAGAATTTATCTTTCCCTTTGTCCTCACTCTCCTCATTATAAACATGGGCTTGGATTCTCTGCATGAATTTGGCAGTGTCCACCTTCTAGCCACTAGTTCTTTTCATTCTTTTCTTTATGCTTAGATATATTCTTGATATTTTCTTCCTGGGAAGATATTATCTATGCTGTTATCTAGTCAATTCAAAATATTTCTTTCTGAGCAAGTTAACAATTTTGTCTCTTTAAGTTTCTCAACAAAAAATATTTTTACTGGTCCTTATATTGTTTTCCTGTTTTTCCTGTGAACCCCACTCAGTTTTTCAATATCCGTTTTAAAACATGGTCGTCTGAACTGCTCCTGCCAATACAGGATCCACTTAACCAAAAATACACATATGTATTTATATACAAATGTCTTTACAGCTTTCAGGATCACCACGGTATGTCATCGTGTCAGGACACTACAAGTTCCCCATGAAACTGTCCTTTTACCCTTTCCAGAGCTACTGTTACCCGGAGGGTGTTCCATCACTCCTTGGGAATGGCCTGTGCTTGCAGTGCCATGCATGGCACTGCCTGCAAAATCCCTTTCTGGGAATGGGCTGTGTTTCTGGCATCAAGCACTCTCAGATCAGATAGCATAACACCTTCTCTTCCCTCATTTGCTAATCTTGATGTCACCTGTGAATTTTATCATCAGTAATTTTATATTTAACTTTCCGGTATAATACTGAATAGATTAGACGTAAATACTTCTTAGAAAATCTGTTCATTACCTGTTGTTTATATATTGCAGTAGCTGGAGGCAGAACTCCTGAGCAGAGGGCATAATTTGAGAGAGGTTGTTGTCACTTCAGCCCAAATCTTGCTGTTGACTCTGACTCTACATGCGAACTCTCTACGTACTCTTCTTACCAGGGAAGTTGGTAAGAGCAGCTACTCCCTGCTGCTCTTGAGAAGGCTGGGGTAGGCTCTCGTGATGCTTGCTGCATTATGAGAGGATGGCCCTTGTCAGGCAGCTCTTCCAGTTCAACTTTAAGACAACCATATGGAATGCCTCCTGCACACATCATTTATTACTACTTCCTTTTATTGGGAGGGCAGGAGTGTTGCTCTTCCAGAAACACTAACACAGTGCATTACAGACAATCTGTGCAACAGTTCCCCACTAGCTGATGTTATCCCTAGCAGGCTATTTTGTAAAACAAGTCAACACAAATGCTCAACCAGAGCAGAGAGCTCCAAAGCAAGTAGTTCCAGCAGATTTTCACAGGCAGAGCCTCCGCCATTCACTGCTGCACTGGCATATTATGTTACGGGCACTACATCATGAGAACATGCTCTATAAATCTCAGGATTCTCTCTTCCAAGTTAGAGACATGTAGATCGAATTTGATGCAGAATCAAAATTTTAATTAAAGTAGCTAAATTAATCTACATCAAATAAATACATCCATGTGGTTTTGAAGTCCTAGAGGGGGGGGAAAAAGAGAAGATTTTTATACCAAGTAACTTATTGCTTGTTTTGTTGCAGTCCAAACCATGTCATGTTTTTCTAATGCATCAGAGTCTGAAAATTATTATGATTGCGAGCCAATAATAAACAAAAAGTAAAATGACTGTCCAGACCTTCTGGTCTGTAAGGAGAAGAAAACTAGATGTAATTGTAGACCTTTGATTTATTTTTTTTAACTTAGTCTCAGCTGCTGATAATAGCATAATTGAAGATAATCAAATTGCTTTGTAAAAAGACCATTCACTTAAAGGGCAACATACTATACTTAACCATAGTATTGAAGAATGTAAGGGGAAAAGAGCCTTAAATTTTGCATCAAAAGCAGAATCTGAAGAAAAACAATGTTAGGGAACTACAGTGTTTCCTACTCTTATGACACTTGGTATTTTCTTTAAAGCTCCTGATGACATGTGTTTCTTGGCTTTCATTTTAGAAATAGTGCTTTCTAGTTCTGTAGTTAAGAAGCTGCAGAAAGCCTGAGCTTCTGGACAAAGTATTTAAAGATACCTAAGCTAGAAGTAAATAAAAGGCAGCCACCTTTTTATTATTTCTTTAAATGTCATGACTGCAAAGCTAATTCTGGCTGCTCAGTGGCTGGCTACCTTTTTTTGTTTTGTTGTTGTTCCTGAACTCTGCAGTCTGACAGGTCTTCTGCCTAATCACAGTGTGTTTAAGTCAAAAATCACTTTTTTTGTGTGTTCTACATTTGATTAGCACTTGGGTAATCTTACAGTCTCTACATCTTCCATTAATACAAGTAATAAAAGGACTAATGCAAGTGACAACAATGACCATGACGCAGGGTAGTTTCAAAGCAAACAAATTACTTTATCAAAAGCATGAACACTAAAAGTGTTCAAGGTAAAGAAATCCATCAAAAAAGGCCCACTGAGCTGAAAACAATGTTTCCATGAGTACGACTTGCATGGATCAGAGATTTCAAAATACTTTTTTATTTTTTAATGAGGAAAGATTATTTTCTCATTTTCTTTGCATTTTCCTTTTTATGATGAAAGCTTCATCTTTTAGGTGGAGGTAAAATATCATGTGTTTGCCCAGTGAAAGCTTTAGTTTCCACCGAAGTCTGAATGCTATTTTCCTGTAGTAACATTGTTAATGAGTTAGGCTTATTGAAGAAAAGGCCTTTTGGTCAATACAAAGTGTCAAAAGTGTTTCTAAGAACAATTTCAATAAAAATACATACAAACTGAAAAGGAAATCAGTAAAAGCTCTGGATTTTTCCTTTCTACTGTCTGAAGATCAAAACAGATCCAACACTTTAAAAAAAAATCACTGAAATGGATTTTTCTATCTTGATCAGTTGTAAGAACATTTAGGCAGTATAATGCCTTAAAACATGGGGTAGATTTCATGGATTTTCCTATTAAGAATGTTTTCATTTTAAATTTTCACCAACAGTTTCCTCCAGACTTATCTGAATAACATTTGTGTCATGATCCCTTCCAGCAGGAGGCAAAAGTCAGTTGGAGGGTGTTTTTCTCCCTCAGCTTCCCTTGCGAATGAGTACGTACATTGGGTACATTGCCTTTGGTTGGGTGGCTTATAGGGGCACCGTCCCCTGTTGGTGCGGGTCTTTCAGACTTCAGAGGCGAATTGAGAGATTGCCCAAGCCGCCCCGCAAACCCTCGTGGGTTTGAAGTCTCTATTGGCTTCAAACCACGTTTTCACGCTGTTCGGTGAGAAGGAACCGGAGCAGCCTCCCCGTGCTGGAGCCGCAGGGCAGGGCAGCCCCTCTGCGGGCTCCAGCTCTGCCGAAGCTCGCCCCTCCCGCCTTCCCGAGTCCTTGCGGTGCCTGTTCCCCAGCGGAGCCTGCTTTCCCCGCGGCAGGATGGATGTTCTGCCGCCCGGCTGCCGCGCCCGCTCCCCGCCCTCTGCCGGGCGGCCCCGGCGCTGAGCGGAGGCATCGCCGCCCGGCCGCCTTTGGGGCTGGGGAAACAAACAGCAACCTCTGAGTGCCTGGGGGACCGCGGATATAGACTGCCTATAAGGGCCCACAGAGACAGAGAAAGGGGGAACGACTTTTAAAAAAGAGAGTAGCTTTAGATTAGTTCTCAGGAAGAAACTCTTCCTTGTGAGGTTGATGAGACAGTGGAACGGGTTGCTCAGACAAGCTGTGGATGCCCCATCCCTGGAAGCGTTCAATGGCACGTTAAATGTGACTCTAAGCAACCTGGTCTAGGGGAAGGTAATCCTGCCCATGGCAGTGGGATTGGAACTAGGTGATCTTTCAGGTCTTTTCCAAGCCATTCTATGATTCTATGTTTCTATGATTCTATGAAAATTATCCATTCATTTATACATGACCTAGATTAAAACCAATTTTTTTTGGTCTGCTACAGAAATTTAAATGCCAATTCCCTCTAGGCCACTCAGTTGCCATCACTACCAATAAACAAAGCATAAAGGAGGTAATGAAGTGTTAGAAGATGAGTCCACTCACTTTATGCTCCATTAGGAACACATTAAATGTTTGCCAAATAATTAAAACTCCCCAATATTTTAAACAAAACTGATTTTCTTCAGGTTTCCTGAAGCCAATCTTTCTTCAGCTTTCATGGAAACTATGCAGGCGGAACAGAAGCTTAGGAGTGGGAATCTTGCAAGGCTTTCCATGGAGCTCCTTCTTCATGTGAAGCACAGCAAGTAAATTGTAGTATTCCCCCCACAAAGGACAGCATTGTTTCTTTTACCTTTGATGAATCAGGAAGTACAAATTGGTTTCTGCATAAACCATGACTCTAAATGTGGAATTTTCCATATTTTTCATACTGAGGCTCATTTTTAAGGAAGATAGCTCCCTGAGGATCAAAACTAAGCCAGAGTAAAATGGAATTGTTGGGAAGGTATTTTGGGACTGGAACAGCCTTAACAGAGAGAGAACAATGAAGAGTGAAAGAGTGGGGAAAGAAAAGCACTGAGAGGAAGCTGTGGGGTATGGAAGTACAAGTATCACATCTCACAGTAATGCTGAATGCTGTGAAACCCCTGTCCACCCAGCACTGCCAATCTCTCAAACAGCTTCAAAACCTGCTGGACAGCAGTCTCAGAGCTCCACCTGCCCACATGGGCATATGGTTCATGTTAATACAGCATTAACCTTTTGTACATAACTGAAGCAATCCAAAGTCATTTCTCTTTTTAAGTTCAGAGGATCATAGAGTCATACAAAGATTATCTGGTCCAACCCATATTGGCAAAAGCATGACCTAGACAAGATGGCCCAGCAACCTGTCCCCCAAAAATTTTAAATTGTTCAGTATTGGGGAATCCGACACTTCCCTGGGGAGATTATTCCAATGCCTGATTGTTCTCACTGTTAAAAATTTGTCCTCTTGTGTCCATTCAGAACTTCCCCAGGAGTAGCTTGTAGCCATTACCCCTCATCTTTGCCATGTGACCCCTCATAAAAAGGCAGTCTCCATCCGTTTTGTACCCACCCTTTAAATATTGGAACTCTCCCTTAAGTCTTATATTCTCAAGGTTGAACAAACCCAATTCTCTCAGCCTTTCCTCACATGGCAGGCTCCCCAGTCCTTTGATCATCTTCATGGCCCTTCTCTGGACCCTCTCCAGCCTGTCCACATTTTTTTTTTTTTTTCATAGTGGGGACCAAAACTGAACCCAGTATTCCAGGTGTAGCCTGATAACCACTGAGTAGAGTGGGATGATTCCTTTACTCTCTGCTTGTGATGCCCTTGTTGATGCGGCCCAGCACCCCATTTGTTTCTATGTCACATCATCACACTGCTCACCCATACTGAGCCTTTTGTCCACCAGGACCCCCAGGTCTCTCTCCACAGACCCCAGGTAGATCTCAGCCTGTGCTACACTTCAGGACTATGTTTTCCCAGCTGCAAGACCTTACACTTGTCTTTGTTCAATTTGATTTGTTCTCTAGTCTTCTTCCACTTTTAACTGGCTCTGTGCAAGAGCTGCTCAGAAGGTTTGGGTTTCTCCACCATGCAGTCACAGCACTACAGATGGTACCAAGTGAAGGCTTCTGAACTGGCCTGCAGTTGGCTAACTCAAGCAATGGAAACAGCCTGTGGCAATGCAGATCCCAGAGTGGACCACTGCATGGCTATCAGGACTAACACCAGCTAATTATTTTGAAGTATTTCAAGTACCTTTGTACTACAACACAGTCACTTCTGTGCCATCTTCCTCTATGCCATATGAGCATCTGTTATGAAATCTCATGTACCACAGCCTCTGAAGTGGTCATTCTGGCTGTAAAAACAGGAGAATATGCACTGTATTACATCAGACATATGGTGCCAGTACATACCAGGACTGTGCTATTTGGCAGTTTAAGTTGCATAGTTTATTTGTTAACTTTTTACTACTGGAAATGAGTTTTAGGAAACCTCTTTATCCATGGGAATATATATTCATGACGTATTAGGCTTTTATTCTCCACTTTACTGGTTTCATCCTTTGTTGTCCAGAGCTCTGTTATGGCACTGTTTCTCCAGCAAGGGGCATGGAAGATCTTTAGCTGAAGCCTGAAGCTACTTCACTGTGGCTTGCTAGGTTCTTGGCAAAACTATTTCTTCAAGTCCAGAGATGGCATGTCTCTGTGCATCTCAGAGCCATGTAGAAGGACTGAATTAGATGAATGTTCAAGATTTGCCAGCAGGCTGCTCTCTGATGCTATCCCCATGTGATAATTTACACCAGTTTGGGTCAAAGAACAGCAGATTTGGAGTAGGTGTGAAAATAAAATATTCCTCTTTCACTAGTGTTTATGCATTTACAGACTTCTTCAGTACTTGTGGGGGTACAACACATTCCATTTTGTAAGTGTGTATCTGAAACACAATTTCACAGACAGTGGAATCGAAAGATGACATCTTTCCTCTCATGTTCTGAGCAGCAAAGTGTCCCTTGTAGCCTCAAAGCATCCTCAGTCCTTCTCAGGGTGATGTCAGTGAATACAGCAAAAGCCCTGAATGTTCCTACTCTGATCAACATGTAATGGGAGCTTTGTTTCAGTTTTTCCTTTCTTTGTGCCCTTCCAGTGGTCCAGTGACACACAAGTGCTGGAAAGAATCATCACCAAATCCAAAGATGCAGGCATGCGTGTGTTACCTGCTTGCTGGAGGCACCATCAACAACAGAGTGTAGTGTGTATAGTTCAAAGCTGGATGCTGGTGCAGGGGTGATGGGTGACGAGGAGACTGTGCCAGGGTGAAGCATGTCTCTGCCGAGCACTTAGAAGCACCAGGCTGGGTGGCAGAGGAAGGTACAGCCTCAACCTATGTAGTGAGTTGCTGGTGCAGTGTTGCTGAGTGAGGGCTGACCCAGGACTTGATGAGTGAAGCAGAGCCAGGCTGTTAAAGTTCTGCATTTCTGCTCCCAGCTGTGGTATTCAAAACATGTGTGTAAACATGTAAACGAATTCTGATCCATGCTAACCTATAAGTCTGCACAGGGGAAAGAAGAAGGACTCAGCCAATGGCAGAGTTGACATGTCTGTAGTTGTGACTGGTGTTATCTCTTTACAGTTACCAGAGTAAATCTCACCAGCCAGTATGGGGAGAAATTTTCTGTTGTGATGCTTTTTCATTAATACTTTTCATTAATACTACACAAACTTGGATGGAGAAGCTGCACCTGCCCTTTGCAAGACCTAAATCCTGTCTGAATTCATACTACCCTTCTCTTCCCCACATGGTGAGATAGCTTGGACCGACTGTCTGCTTTTCTGTAGCCCCAAAAAGGGGACTTGCTGAGAAACTGCTGAGAGGAGGGACTGGGCAAACAATACTGCTGGCAGCAATAAGAAGCACTGGGACTGACTGAGCTTTGCTCCCCTGTGGGATCAGAGCAATCGTCACAGTGAAGTGGGACACATTTCTCACACTACTGGTTCTTCTGAAATGAAGGGATTTGTATTGTTTACTGAGATTCATGTGTTGGGCACAGGCACTGCCTTAGGTTCAGCAACCACTTGCATTTAATCTTTCTGCCAAAAGCTGACAAAGCTTTTTCCCTAGGCCCATATTTATCTCTCCACCTGGAGAAGCTGATGTAACAGGTAGATAAGTCATCCCTTTTACTAAGGACAGAGCAGAGAAACAGCATTTAAAGGGAAAAAACTATGTTTGGAGCTCAACAAGAGCAAGTATCAAAAGAAATAGGAAGTGTACACATACATGAAAGAGAGCAATGCATCTTCTTTTACAGTCACACAAACACACACATGATTTGCTTGCACCATTCCCAGTGCTTAGGAGATTTGAGATGTTCTCTTTTCTGTGCAAGTATATTAGCATACCTCTACATGCAGCCATTCCATTAGCAAAAGCTACTCCTGTTATCATAGAAAAATGAGGAGAGGACTACTTTTTCATGTAAATGTCCAAAACTCTGCCTCTTCTGTGGCATATGCTACCTCGAAAACTTTGAGCAAGAAGAGAGGAGGTCACTAGGGATTCAACTCAAGCGGTGGAGTAGGGGTAGGCAAGGGTTAACCTCACCTGTCTGGAGCTGCAGGCTGGGCAGTGAAACTGAAGCTAATGGGTTTAGCTGTATTTATCTTTGGTTTAATCACTTGACCCCGGTCCAGACATTCCACTTTATGAGGGAATCTGCAAAGTGGGATACCTGTGATAAAGGTGACTGGAAGACAAAAAGGATTGTAGGGAAATATAAAGACCCCTAAATGGCTTGAGAGATTGCCAGTCTCAATAACCAGAAGAAGTTTTAATACTGAAGGAAGATAAGACACCACATTTTTGGTAGTTCCCAGAGCTGCTTGTGAACAAGCTGCTCTCCCAGCAGACACTGTGCACATTGACATGGGCCACTTAGGCTTTGCTTGGTAATAGAAAATCCCAAGTTGTCACCATGCCTGAATCCTTCCAAGGACACAGACTGCTTCTTCTGCTGGTTCATATCATACAAAGCTTAAAAAAAATCTTCCTTCTTCAAATTCACTTCAGTAACCTCTTGAAACAGGGAGAGCCTTTTGAAGAGCTGCTTGGGCAAAAAAAAATTCCATCTTTTCAGCTGCCCACATTTTCCAGTAATTGCAGGTCTGGCCATTATCTTACACAAACACATGCAGGATGACCCAGCAAGGGCACCCTCTTGCCAGAATCATTCCTGTAGATCAAAGTCTGTGCCTTTCCACTGGTCATAGCAGCACTCTGGCAGCTCATCACTGTGTCTGTTCATGCTCTCACCATGCTGTTCACAAACACTGTTTTCCAGAGCACAGTCTTTTCTCTGTCAGGGTAACCAGAATTTATGTGTGTAAATCTTCATTGTATATCAGCCTTCCAGGCAGTGAGGGTTGAGAAGTTTGCAGACTTTAAGTTCCTTTGTGGATGACTGCTGGAGTGTGGGAGAGCAGCAGGTCAGGGATGCACCTCTCTTGAAACCTCTTGAGATAGTGGACATCTTGTTGACCATTCCTGATTGGTGAAAAGGCTTTGAGGTCTATCAGTTAGCTGGCTTGCAATGCAAGAAATGATGAGGTATAATTTAGCCAGTTTAGTGATAGGCACTGTTCCAGGACAAAAGCACACTTGTGATTCTCCCTTCTCCAAATGTCTCCAGACAGAGAGTACCCTGCTCTGTGCAATAACCCAGCCTCACATGTCTCTGCCTCACATCCCTCTCCCCAGTTGCGGGCTAGTGGTCTAGGGGATGAGCTGGAGGCAGCTTTCCTCTGCCTCCCTCTCTCCCCTTCCATCTCCCTCTCTTCTTTGTGTCCCATTTATAATTTAGAAGTGCTAATGGAATGATGCCTCCCTTACAGTTTGCAGACAAATCTCATTTTTCACAAATTTTATTAAAAAATGGTATTAGCTATCTAGAGGGGTCCTCAGAGAGTTTTAAAAACCTTTTGAATACTATTTAGGTGTCCTGATTTAGAAATATTTATCTCTAGCAAAGTATGTTCAATAATTTTTGTTGTTAATGTAGAACAGAGTAGAATAATGCATTAATACCATAGGATACTAATATGACACCTGGATTTTTTCAAAATACAGAAGATAAATATTTACTAGTTATGGCTGGGGGGGTTTGCACAGTAATATTAGATGTATAATTATCTTCATCTGATAAAAGATCTTTAATGATTTTAGGATTTCTTTTGTTCTTAGAACAAACTGCTGGTACATCCCATAGGAGAGCAGCAATGCTTCCTGGAGGGCTGGGGACAAGTTGTGTAGGGTGAGGAATAACTTCAACACTCCTGGTCACTGTGGTCATTGAGCCCATGACACTCACGGCATGTGCTGCTTCTTGTGGCCACCAGCAGCAGGCAGGCAGTGCCTTTACTGCTCTCTTTGCAGGTGGAGGAGTGAGTCACAGACAGGCAAAGTGATGTGGCCAAAACCACAGAGGAAACCTGCAGCAAGATTTTTTCCCATGTCGCCTGAGTCTCCCCAGCCTTGGGCTGCATAAACATCCTGCCTAATGTGTGAGCAGATATCCGTACATGTGGGCACCTGCCACTGCCCATCCTCCAAGGCAGCCAGACATGCACAACTACATCACAAAACTCATGTTCCAGCAATTATATAAAATTCTCTTTTCACTGCAATGGCAAGAGGATCTGTGCTTTTTCCTTCTGTCAGTACCAAGCCTAGAGAATACAATAAAGTCCTGTGTGGCTGGTTTTGTTGTAAGGCAAAAATGTGGGATGGTTATTATCTTGGGAAGAGATGAGGAGGCCTAAATAAGGTGTCTGAATTATTCAGCTTTCTCTAATGTAAAGCGAGTCATTCCATTCTGCTTCACAGTCATCTACTGGAAATATTCTGGGATTAAAATGGACACAAATTTTGGCCTTTACAGTCCCCTGTAAAGAAAGGCTCAGACATGTTGTGAGAAGGAGCTTGCTAACACATGACACAAATGAGCATTTGTTATGCCCTGGAATGGCTTCTGCCTGCAGGCATATGGAAGACCATGGACTGCTCCTGTAGGACACCTGAAAGAAAACAAAGGTAAACTATGCCAAGGAAGTGCCTCAATTCTGTGTAACTCTCCACCTTGGCAACTGAAGATATTTAGGGGCCACAGATCAGGACTGGTAGAAAAGTGTAAAACATGGCATGGAGAACATTGAGAAAAGGTCCATTCTTTGAGGATTTAAAGAACTGTAAGGAGGATCCAGTCTTCAGGGTGATAGCAATTCCTTCTCAGGGATGGAGGGGAAGGTTACCTTTGATCTGATCCACTTTCATGAACAGTAAAGGGATTTAGAAGCACTTTCACCCTGCTCCTACTGAGTGACATTCTTGCAGAAGGTAGAAGAAAGGATCACACTAATTACTGGCATTGGTCTGGAGATTAATAGAGGGGGATGGGCCTCTAGCAGAAAGCAACTCATAAAAACTTCCTGCAGCAGTATCAGCACTGCACTTTACCCCCTCCTGAGCCGTTTTTGGCCTGAAGAGGATCAGAGTCATTTGCTGAGCTGGGCTGAGCCCATGAGCATCCCTGCCACAGTTAGGTGGTGGGACTGACTAAAGTGGGTCTGCTCACCTGCGAGGAAAGGATGACAGAACAAAGCTTCATTGTCCTGGAGGGAAAGCAGGAGATGCATGAGCACTGTTTCATCCTCTACAGCTGGAGCACATCACAGAGGCTGGCTAACAACACTCGACAGAGGTTCAGAGCAAAGCATGAGTTAGATCTCGCCTGTGGCTGATATGAGAAGTGGAATTAAATGTGGTTTCTTGATCTAGAATTCTCGTCAGACAATCAATTCTTGTGGGAAATGTACTAAGCCCTTTGATCTTTTTATACAAGATCTTTTTTGTGATATTCAAAGTGGTCCAAGGGATTTATCCACGCAGATACCATTAAACCTGCTGCATAAAACACAGCTGCAATTCCCAAGTTGGATTGAAATTTTCAGGCCTTGTTTCATCCAAAAAATGAAAAACCCCTGTTGGGTAGCCCACAGTGAATAGGTGCTGTGGGAGGAGCCCTGCCAGCAGTGGTCCTCACCCCGTCCCGCCTTGCTGTGCTTGGAGGCGACTCATTAAAGTTCCATTTCCACCTCCCTCTGCTGTGCCGGTGAGTCATGCCCTGCTCTGCGCCCAGTAGCATCTGACAGAGAAGTCCAATGCCGAAGGCAGTGGTGGAGAGGTGTGACTGGCTGCCAGTGAGTCCCACCTGGTCCTGCAGGGCTGACAGGAGGGAAGATGCTGTGCCCTCGGATGGAAGACAAATCAGTGGTGGGTGTGTGCCCAGTCAGTGACCTCTCTGCATCTTGGCTGCCTCTGGGAGCTGTTTCCTTGTTTTCTTCTCTCCCTTCCAGGCAAGAATGTGCCATCCCTTCTTGCTGCTAACTTAATATTTCTCTGGCCACATCTGCATCACTGCATCCTGGGGAGCTTCTTGACTGTACAAGCTGCAGTGTTCATTTAAGTCATCCTAATAGAGGTAATTAAGAGGCAGCGCCCCACGGGGAGCAACACAAACCTTCCTCAAAGTGCAGGGAGGCTCTGGGCTCCTGCCCAAAGCAGCACCTGCCCGTGTGTGCTGTGAGCATTAGGTGGTGACAAAGGGGTTACGTATCTGCAGGATCCCGTGGTACTGAACAGATCCCACAGGCTAACAGAGAAGCCTGTGGGCTGAGCCTGGAGAGCAGCTGAAAAGGCATTTCAGGGACACACATATGAGGTGAGATGGAGAGAAGCCAAGTCACAATGCTTGTGTAAGCCGTGGCTGAGCACCAGTATAGTATCCATCAGCTTATGGGACAGTAGGGGAGGAGGGAGAGCATCCAGCTGAATTGAATGGGAACCTCCATCTGGAAATGACAGCACTAAAGCAGGGAAATGCAGGGAAGACTTAAGGAGGAACATATGGGTGCTGGATGTGTGGTTGTGAGACAGTATCACAGGGATAAAGTGGGAAGCCAGATTTCAAGTATAACTGAAATAGTGTCAGAAAAAACGAGCTGGAAGAAATAATCTCCCTCTGTGTTTTCTGAGGGAAATGGCCCAGAAGGAACCTCCTCGGGCTGTTTCATTTTCACCACTTGACAAAAGGAGATTTTATGCCAATGAAGTAAATTTCCTCTGGGGAATCTAGATGGAGGTTTTTCCATTCCCAGTCAACACATAAAATATAATGGATCTAAATATAGTATATATAATGGACCCTAAACTGCAGGGGTCCTAGGCAGACCTCACTGCTCAGGAGCTGAACACAGAGGAGGGCCCCAGACAGGTGAGGACTTTGGAAAAAATTATGTCCTCCAACCCACACCCACAATCCCATTGGCCTTGGGTACACATAGGGACTGCTCTCCAGTGCCCTGAAGTCCCTTGCTGCCTGCTGCAGGTCAGAGTTTGTGAGACGCAGCCTCTGCTCTTCCTTGATTTCTTTTTTGAAGTGAATCAGTTTTCCCATAAGATCAGGGGTGAAAGTAGTCACATCTTACCATGCGGTGATTTCAGAAACAGATGTATACATTTTTAGCATCAGGCAGATGACCAAAATAAATCAAGCCCTGACAACCTTGTGATTATATATTCATCTAAGAGCACTTAAAGTCACCACAAGAAGCTTCTTTGTATCTAACAACACCTCCTCTCCAGCATTTTCAGTGTCCATACAATGTTTCCCTGTGGAAAAAGAAGTGGATGTGTGGGGGGGTGGCAGATGGAGGTTGGGGCAAGTGTCCTTCTTACAGGTTGCCAGTTGTCCTCCCTTGGCAAGTGCCAGCACCTCCAGGCAGAGATACAATAAAACTTGCCTTTGTAACTTCTGGGCAAGGTAACAGGTTCTTCAGGGCCCCTAGTGTTTCAAAGCAACAACAGGGGTGATGGGGCTATAAATACAGCTGTCAGCACTTTGTAGTCTTGTCTGGATGACAGTGTTTTGGTTTTTTTTTTTTCTGTAGAGTTTTAGACCTAGTAAACAAATAGAAAACAATTTAAAAATAAGTTGATCTTTACTAAAAATGCTAAGTATATATGTGAGGAAAAGGGAAGAACAAAAAGGCATTTATATTTAGCTCAGTTTCACCCTGAGTAGTTACAATTATTCTGTTCATTTTCCTCACGGTACCATCCAGATCTCACATGCTGTTCTGGCCCTTAACCCAGCAGTCTGACTCTGCTGCAGGGAACAGGCTAGAAGGAACAGGACGTTTGAGCCATGGACATGGATATCCTGGTGTCTTCTTTCCTGGTCTCAGAGGGCCACCCAGCAGTAACTCAGCAAAGCAACCCATTGCCAAAAAGAGGATGAGCAGACTCTGAATGCAAGAACTTGTCTGGGCTGGTAGTGCTGGATGTCTCAGCACTGAGCTCAGCCCTTGTTTCCCTTTGAAAGAAGAACGAACATCCACAATGGATCCTGGATGTCCAAGAGGTACAGAGGGTGGAGGAGGAGGTATGGAGGGAGGTGCTGCACCTCTCTGTGCTTTGAGGCTTGCATCCTTGCCCTGGGGGAAGGTGCACAGTTCCTCCACGTTGTCCTCAGGCACCCATCACTAGAGGAGCTTTGTGCAGCAATGTTGGTCCTGTGGGGCTGCTCCACCACACTGCTGCAGAAGAGCACTGTGAGAGGCTCTCCTCACTGCTGGGGCTGCAGAAGATCACTGTGAAGGGTTGTTCTCACTCCCCCACAGCAGGACTGACAGAGTGTGGTGTAAGGGGATGCAATGGGAACTGGGATGAGAGACAGAGCTGGTTGTTGCCAGAACACAAGTGAGTTACAGGAGAGCTGGGTGAAATGTGAAGACTCTTCCTGCAATTTGACCTACTTTTGGTGTCTTTAGGGACAGCTGATGCTCTCTTTGTCTGTTATTAAAAAACATTGTTGTGGGAAATTCTGTAGCTTCTCCTTAAATGCAAAGCTGCAGAAGCAAAGCTGGGAGCCAATGCCCCGTGGGAGGAAACCCCATTCTGCTCCAGGGTGCACCTCCCCCTGCCCCTGGCAGGGGCCAGTTTCCCATGGGCTGCTGGTGTTCCCCAGAGGCAGACCACCCCTCTCCTTGGCTCCCCGCTCCCTGTAGTTGACAGTGAATCCTGAAAACCCCTGTCTATCAAAAATGACCCTTGATGTGCAGCAAACTCAGTTACCTTGCCCTAGCAGGTCTTCTTTCCTACATGGTTAAACAGCACATGGACCACTGCATGAAGACATGGACCACAGCTCCTATGCCCACTGGCCTCTGGCCTGCCTCTTTGCACACAGGCATGCATGCACATGGAGAACAGCTCTTAAATTTATTTTAAAAATCCCACAAAATAAATTTATTCTCATCCAGAAACTTTCTAGACTTTTTTTATGGAAGGTACATCCAACCTTGTGCATTAGATGTGGTGAGGAAAACCCTAAATCCGTTTTGCATCCAAACCCTACTGAATGAAACATGGACCCTTCAGAATAAAACCCAACAGACCAACAACTAAAACACTGCATCAAAAACCCCAAAGGCCAAGCAAGTCTATCTTTCAGCATAGTGTGGTTAAAATGTTCAGAAACTCTTGGAATATATCTAGTATGAGCTACTTCTTTCCTGGAAGTTGATATCAGAAACATGAGATTCAATATTCATCTTCTATTTGTTATTATTCTTCAGTTTAAACATTTCAAGCATACAATTAGTTTGAGAAAAAAATACCTATTGACCAGTTACACGTCTGCAGTCATGAACAGAAGCATATGGAAGCAAAATATGAAAAGAAATGATGGCAAAATGATGAAAAGAAAATTATTCAGCCAAACATTTGTGTAGAGTGCTGTTAGTCTCAGAAATGAGAACAGGCCTGAACTGGAGCTCCAATCCAACATTCACATGTTTTAGCCATCTGCGTTTGGGTTAAAACACAGAAGCACAGACCTGCATCAGGCATTAGGGGGCTTGTCTGCTCTGATGAATGATACCCTTGTGTTTATCTGTTTGCAGTTATTACAGGTCATGTGCTCTGTGACTGGGTAAGAGCCAGATCCCTCACATTGGTTGCTGCATTCTAGGTCCAGTGGGGATTTCTGTGTGGAGGGAGAAATCACATTGACCAAGAGAGAAACTGCGTTTGCAGATGTGAAAGAAGGTGTGGACATATAGGGGTGGGGAAAGAGGTGGGAGGGAGGGGAAGGAGCTTCATCGGAGAGGCAGGGATTTTGCTACAGAGGCAGATATGGGGAGTCTGCCGAGATGAGCAGAGAGAAGGTGCAGCTTTCCTTGAAAACTGTAGGGAGATGGAGTGGGGTTTGCTGCTGGTTGTCACTACTTTAATTTTTACAAAGTCTGTTTTTCTCTTTGCATTCCTCTTTGCATTTCTCTTTGCATTTCTCTTTCCAGTTCTCTTTCCAGTTCACATCAGCATTGGTTACATGTACCTCCAGCACTGCAGAGTGGTTGGACCAATGCAGTGGGGGAAGGTTTGTGGGACACTTCGAGTCCTTTCTGAGAAGACTCGTCAAAGGTGATGCGTGAGCTGCCGGGTGCTGGCTGGCTGGCAGCTGGCCTCTCCACTGTCCCCTGCTCTATCCCAGCAGGCTCTCATGAGCAGAGCACCCAGTGGGGCAGCCTTGGTGGTATAGTGCTGGCTACCAGTCCTCAAAACATGCTTCTCCTGGAGGCATTTTGCTGTAATTCCACCTAGACCTACTTACCACCACATTGTTTGCCTTTAACTCCAACAGAGGCAGTGTTTGGAGCTGTGATCTGTCCTTGAAAGATTACTCCCTTGTTTTGCTCTCAGAGAATTTCAGAGAAGAAAGTTCCTATATATTGCCCAGTCCACACCTTTTAACACTGCCATTACCTGCAGTAATGTCACTACCTTCTGGCCAATGGATGTAATCCCTTAACCTAATAAGAGAATCTCTGTGTGCAATTAAAACACTGAAACAAGAAGACTGCTGTAGGAATGTGTGGCTTCCTATTTCTCCTACCATGGAGACACGTTGAGCTTATTGGATGGAATAGCTGGTGGGGCTTGGGGTCAATGAACAGTGCAGGACATGGCAGGGAGAGGAAAGAGAGGAGCTCAGTCTGTCAACAGCATAGTGAAAGAAAGGAACATTTTCTTATCTGCTCTCTTCTGAGCTGCAAGAACACACAAACACAAAAGCAAAGGATTCTGGATAGAAACCTCATGTTTATTTCCTCTGTATGGTAACCCTTGTGAGGAAGAAAAAAACGTTATCCCAGGAGCTGCTAGAAAGAGCCCTTGGGGCAGTATTTATACAGCAGCAATATCTAGACCTTCACAGGAAGGGAAATATAGTGCACTCAAATAAAAGTCTGTGCTCTAAATTGTTCCCTCCTGAACAAAAAATAAAGGAGTATATGTGATGCTGATCTGAAATGCTGGATGATGTTTCAGAAATCATTTGGAGGAGAGAGATGAGGATTATTTACATTGATGTCTGCAAACTCACAATTCCCAGAAGGCCAGCAGCCTGCAGCTGGGTTGTCTGCCTCAAAAATAAACCAAGTTACAGTCAGGCAGAGACACAAGAAGGTTTCTTTACTCTTCCTGCATTTGTGGGTAACACTAAGCAGTACAAGAATACAACATTCCTATATCCCAGGAAATGTCTGTGGTTGTCAAGCGTCTAAATTACCAAACATCAATATGTTCCATCTGAACACTCCCACCTGGATACTTGGCAGGTCTGACTACAGCTCTGTCAAGAAATGTGGTTTTGCCACTCTTCCCTGAAAGCACACAGAGGGTTGTGTTGCTATAGGGTGCTTTTATTTTATTTTGTGTTGTGTGCCCAGAGAGGTCCCTGAAGCCTTGTCTCAGAAGCAGCCATTTCTTCTGCTCAGTGTGCGAGGGGCACAGCAGAGGCTCTTTAGGAGCATTGGGCTCACAGAAGTGTCCACACAGTGCCTGCTCCCAGTCCCACCTGAGCTGAGGGGCTCTTTCTCTGTGACTGTTTTCTGCAGCTCAGAGCAGGGTTGTTTTCCCAACCCCACTCTTGATCCTTGGCTTGGCTGTAGGACACAGCAGCTGGCTGCAGATGATGTGAGGGACAGCACAAAAGGGAAGGTTATGGACTCCTGCTGTTGTGGGTTATCAAGTAAGTGGAAGCACAGTGGAGGCAGAACATGCTGGGAGGATGCAAGACTCTCACTGATTGGCACAGATGCATCCTCCAAACCTGGGCAACTGAACAGGCTTGTAGGTGAACTGTCTTGATGGAAGAGGATCTTCTACAGCATCTTCCAAATTAGTAAATCACAGCACTGAAAGACTTTCTGTGACTGGCAGAATTTCTGTAGCTTTGGTGTTTGTGGTTCTAAATTCAGTCTCTTTCATCCTTGACTTCTTAAAAATTTTGGATCTACAGGAAATGAAGCTAATATTTCATTTTATCTGCCAGCTTGTTCTACAAAGCAGTGTGTGAGAAAAATAAATGTGACTGGACTCTGACCTACCTCGCAAAAAGTGTGACACTCTCCCTCCACAAACACACACTTTTTGACATGCTTGTTTGGGGAAGAACATATACAAAGCCAGATAAGTCCAGGCAAAAGAATTCGTTCATGAGGAAGGAAAACAGCTAATATTCCCATTTCACCAGGGCTTTTGAATAAATAAATAGAGCAATTAATAATTAATAGATTTAAACTCAAACTCCTTACTCTAGGCAAAATTCCCCTTCAGTGAGCTCTTTGCTCAAGCACAATATAGGTCAGAAATTCACAATCTGACGTGAAGAAGATTTTATAAAATAATCATTGTGGGTTGATTTTCTCTCCTCCCAAAAGAAACGTTAACTGAAAGAGCCACATGGAAAGTAGAACACTGTATTGTTCTCTGGATCTTGTTTAATGCTAGGGAAAGGAGGAGGCTGATGTATGGTCTGTGTCTTTCTTACACGTCTTTGGTTCAGTAGGCAGCAATAAAGGTATCCAGGGAAGGGCATCACAAGGCCTCTTGAGCCCTACTTTGTATAGGGCTGGGAGACAGTCTGTAGGAGAGCTTTTTGAGTGGGGAAGGTATAGCTGGACTCACCACTAATCCCATCTACAGACACAATCTACAAATTATCCACAGACGTTTCTGTGCTCACTGCCTAAATGATGGCTAACAGCTTCAGACTAAATTGGGCAGACCTGGAGCCTTCTTGTGAGAGAAATCAAAGCTATGACACATAAATGGGGTGATTCAGTAGATTTTGAGGGCCCCTTGCTCACTGCTACTTCCTTCATATGTATTTTTCTTCAATTTTTACTCTGGACAGGGAACACTACAGTCTTAGGGGGAAAAATATGCAAAACTGAGTCAGTAAGGGAATTTGAACCATCAGTACTTGGATTTTTACTGCGGTTTTTTTGGTTTTGGGAGGTTTTCCCCCCTCTTGTTAATTTCTCCTAGTTCTGGATTTTCTTCTGCTTGTCAGCTAAATTGCCATCCAAGCAACCTGTGCCTCTTCTGGCTGGATTTCACCCTTGGTTTTACTAATGTCTATGTGATGCTTCTACCTAAATTCTGCATCCACCCTTAGTCTCCCATCCTGTCCTGCTCTGCTGCCTGCTTCCTGTTTTGTTTCCCCAGGGCTTTTGATGCTTCTGTTTATCCCACTTGGGCTGTCTGTCCTTTTTCTGCCTAAATGCTTTGCTTGTCTGCTTCTTGCAGGTTTCCAGCTCTCTTGAGATATGTACACAACTGCTTTCCTGAGCTAAGCCAGGAGCCTCCATCTCCCCACAAATGCCCCCCCACAAATCACATTTCTTTCTGTTTGAAAAAACAGCAAGTGAACAAAAAGACCAAACAACACACTGATGACAAAACTTTCTCTTTAGTCAGTAGAGATGAAAAGAGACTCAAAGCAATTTCTTGTAGAATCAGACAGGTAAATGGCAACAAAAGAAATTCAGTGCTATTTTTTTCTTTAAAGACTCATTGCGGGAAGGCATTCAAGTGTTTGTACACTGTAAAGGTTTCCACGTTAGCTCTGTCAGATAGGAGAGATACCAACATATCATGGCAGAGAGTTCAGAAAAGCCTTTTTAACCTTGGCCACCAAAGCTAATTCTTGCACACTGTGGAAGGAATGGTATGGAAGCATGTTCTGAAATGTTTCTCAGACATACATGCTGAAAAGTTGACATATATGTTTAAAAAATAACCCAGAAATTGCCCCAGGGATGTCTCAGTTTGGTTTTTTTGAAGAAGGTTGTAAAACTGCTTTCATTTCATAATGTATGAGGCATGAAGTAGCTCTCTTAATTTCATAAACCCTATTAGAGAAGTCAAGTGGGCTAACATTTAATAGCAGGCACCTTCTCCATCTATTTCTTGGCCTGGAGTGAGCCTTCAGCACTGTTTCCTCACCGGTCACAGCTGGGGCAGAGGTGATGGCCAGATGAGTGGGGAGAGGAGACTGAGTCCTGTGAACTTGCTGGGTCCTCTGAACCCTCCAGAGCTGGCAGGTTTGGAGGGCTGGTCCAGGTCCATCGTGGGAATGACAGACAAGTACCCTCAGACCAAGATAGCAAGTGGCAAATGACAGCACAAGGGGACAATCTGCAAAGGCAATATCTTTTTCTCCAGCAGAGTGACTCATTCAGCCATGGCTGGCAGCTGGGGCTCATTAGCTGCTTTACCTATTGAGGAGGCAGAGTGATCTGTGATTTGCTGAGGAAATATTAATTGCATAAAAAGATAATTACGGAGAGGCAATTCACTTCATGAAATTACTGTTTTGAGAAGGTGGCAGCTCTAGTGCTGGGGCAAGTGGATAATGCAGGAAGCGGCGGGGGGTACAGTACATTGAGCAATTAAACACACGCTCCTGGCTGAGCTGTATTCATAAACTGAGCAGCCTGTGAATCGCTTGCCCCAAGCACGCTCGAGATGTCATCTCCACGACATATTCACTGCCACATAAACACAGCCTCTGACACTGGCCTGCATCAGTGGGTAATTTGGCTTTCCAGCAGAGTCAGGGCTCTCCAGGGCAGCTCTGGGGACATGCTGCTTTGAGATGGGCTCCCAGGCTGGGTGATCCCCCTCTGCCCTCAGCTGCAGAGGCACAGCCAGTGTCTGACGGTGCAGCAGCTGCAAGGGCCTGGGTTGTCACAGGTTCTGGGAGTCCTCTCTTGTGTCCCCTTGTGTCCCCTCTCCTGCACACACGGCCTCTTACTATGGCTGTTTGCAGCCAAACCCCACGGTTGGGATGGGCACTGCCAAGTGCTCAGCTGGGATGTGGCTGACCAGAAGGTTGGAATGGTCTCTTGGTGGAGTGTGGCTCAGTGTCTGCAGATGGGCTCCCACCCTGGCAGCGGGGTTTAGGCCCCATGGCTGATGCAATGCTCTGGTGATGATGGGGAGAGGGTAACTAATACTGACCGCAGTGCAGACAGGTCTTCTGCCTGCTTTGGCATCTGAGCCTTATGCACAATCTTCAGAGGAAAACACAAAGCAGTTTTACCCACTGAGGCCTTGCAGAGAGCAGCAATGCTTTCATGTGCAGTGAGACTGGTCATGGTAGTAACAACCCTGTTCCAGAGGCCTTTGTACCAGGGACTCAGGAGTGACAAAGGAGCAGAATTATAGGGAACTGAAGTGAATTCAGGGTGGCACAGCTGTTGGCTGGCTGCAAAATTCCAAATCCTATTGTATTGCTTCAGCCTTTGTGTCACATGTGATCCACTTGGGTTTCATTAGTAAAAATATTCTCCTTGCACATGGAAGACAGAGGCTGTGAAGCTGCAGAGGAGCTGATTCAGATAAGAATGTCCCAGCAGAACAATTGGTGCTATTTATAAAAAATGCACTCTTTGCAGTGTATAATTAGAAGCTTTGCCTTCCACACACAAATTTGAGATAATGGCTTTGAAAGAAAGTGAAGGCAATCCAAACAGAGCAATCGGTCCTGAAACTCACTTGTTAAAAACTCCTTCAGCTTTTCACCACACTCTCATCTGGATATCTCATCTCTCCATGTCCCAGCTAAATAACAAGTGGTCTGGGGATGTGGAAGTACCACAGAATGTTATAAAGGTTTTGCAGCCAGGAAGATAGCTCGGGCAGGTAGGAGTAAAGGCAGGCAGGAGGGTTTGTCACACCCTCATACTCACAGACCACTTTTGAAAGCCCACCTGTTGATGACAGAGCTGCCTGGAACAGAGGAAACTGCTATATCTGGAGATCTGGACTTCTGAGTTGGAACTAAATGTATTTTCAAAATTTACTGTGGAAAGGCAAAGCCCAGCTGTTCCATTTTCTAACTTTAACACAGAAATAGCTTTAATTGATAGTAACATATTAAAATACTGTGTCTCCATAATGCTAACACAGATAGTATGGAGTAAAAACATGACATTCATTCTTAACAAGCTTTCATATGTGTTACTATAAGTGCACACAATTAAAGTGAATTACTAACTAAAACTTTTTGAAAAGATAGCAAGGTAGTTCACGAAAATCAAAACATAATGAAGACAGAAAGTTGCTCATGAAAGCTTCTCAATCTGCATTTTTCTTAAAACTGATACAAAGTATTCCCACAAGATATCTGGGCTTTCCTGGGACTATATCTTCCGATGCTGTGCTGTCAACATTGCTTGTCCATCCACAGCTCAGTGGCAAGCCCAGGCAGCGCTGCCAGCCTTCCTGCAGGTGAGGAACCTCCTCAGCACTTGTCTGGCATTTCAGGAGATGTCTTGGCGCTGGACCAAGGCAGCAAAGGAAGCCAAAGACCTGGTCAGCCAGCTCTCCCATCAGCACTGTGGTCTGGGCTGATGCTGGTAGGGTGGGGACAGCCACCCTGATGTGTAGAAGGGGATTTAATTAAATCCTGTCATATGGCAAAACTCTTGGAGTCCAAACACCAACTACTTCTCCATCTAGGCTGAGAGCAGCCCATCAAAGTATGTGAGATCTCAAGTGTAGGTGTGGGGATTGCTGAGTGCATTTGCTTGCCATATGAGCTCTCTCTTTATAAATTATAAATTAATGATAATTAAATTATTTTCATCTATATATAATTGTTTAGAATTGATATAAAAATTGGCTTTAAAAGCAGTAGAGGGAATATTCACAGTCCCCCTGCAGGGCAGCTCTTTTTTACTCCTGTTTTGCAGAGAGATGAAATGAAATGCTGTGGATCAGCATAAGTATCTAGTTTGGAGATCAGACAAACAGCTACATGCAGAGCTAGAAATAGAAACCAGGAAACTTCTTTTTCACTCTGTGCAAAACAGTATCATCCATTCTCCTCATATGGGAAAGGGAAACAATGAAATTATCACGGGAGTGCTGTGAGTATTTGGAAGGTTGAAAAGAAAACATTTCCTTCCCCACACTCAGCTCTGAGTTGGCTTCCCTTCTCTGCCAACCACAGTGAGCAGCAGCAGACCCTCAAATCTCATGTCCTAAGGAAATGTGTCATTTGCATTTCTGACACTTACTGAGTGCCATGAACTCCTCCCCAGTACAAGGCTACCCTTACTGAACTTTCCAAGCATCCCTTGGGTGGGAGATGGAAGATCTGGTAGCTCACCAACCAGGGACAGTGTATGGAACCAAGCAGTGGCACTCGCTCTCGCAGTAGCTGTCTCTGAAATCAGAACATACACCACTATTTGGAGACATGTTCAATTCTGACCCCTCAGCTACAGCATCACAGCAAATTTGCTACCACAAGATTCTTGAAAACTGTCCTAACTCTTACAATTTTTTGTTTTAAAAACAGTCTTACCTAGTTGCTTGACATATGGTTCAGAATATACGATATTCCGTGCTCTGCACTTTGTTGCTAGTAACTGTTCCTCAAAGTTAACTCCTCCCACTTCTGTTTGCTGAGCTCACAAGAACTTGCTTAGGATCGAGTGATAAATGTTTAAAATGTATTTCCATCAGCATAAACTGAAATTTGGCAGGCTAAATCCTGTCCAGGATAGATATAGGCTGAAATGGCAGGACAGTCTGGATATGGATCAGCCTTATCCAAGTAGAAGGCACCACCATTTCAGCCTTTTCCTGCCTGGGACATAGCAAGCAACCCGCTAGCAGGATGATGACAGCAGAGTGCCTCTGTATCTGCAGATGGGCTGCTCCTGCAGCCTGGGACCTTTTTTTCAGCATGTTCATTTGACCAGAAGGAAGAAGTTGTGGATAGGATCGGGGAGTCACCCATAACCTTCAGCATGACTTGACTTGTTTGATTTAGCATGGATAATTCCTTAAGCATCTGGTGATCAATGGGACCTGCTTGCAGCTGGGCCCCTTAATGCTGCTCAGTGTTTCAAAGAAATGCAGTAATGGAGTAGAACAGGCAGTAATGAAACTCTGAAGGACCCCAAAGTAGAGCTTGTTTTTCTCTCCCTTTAATTGCAAGGCTAATGTTCTACATAAATATCTAGCAGCTGGTTATTTGTGTATGTCACTTTGAAAGCCTGGCTAAAGAACAAGAGAGAGTACAGCTGGGAGTCAAAAAAGCTTTCAGAGGAGATAAGGCACTTTGCCACCAGCCCTTCATGGGAGGGGCATTCAGACAGCAACATGATTTTAAAAGATTAAGTACAGAGAGTATTAAGTTCATACAGAATTCAAATATTTATTAAACGTATGTACCAGAGGCAGCCACAAAGCACCAGGTTTAAGAGAGAACTCCTGAGATAAAAGGTAAATACAGGTTGTATACAATGCTGTCTGGTTCCATAAGGAAAAATGAGTCAGACTTTGCTAAATGAAAAAAAGAAGCATAAACCTCTGAAATGAATTGAGCAATAATTGCCTAATGCCAAAAGACAAAGCACAGAGTTCTTTCCTCTATTCTCTTTATTATTTATAATTAACTTTTTGCTCAAACCTGCAGCCGTAACTGCTCTGGGTACAGAGTCACCCTCTGGGAAGAAACTACTAGAGACTGACATTTTAAAGGCAGAAGAGATCTGAGCTAGCCCCTGAAAAGCAGGGTCTCTGCCTCTGTAGACAGTTCCTCTGATTTCTCATGCAAATGTATGGATAAATATCCAATTATCTGTATCTGACAGACAGGCATGTCTGTATGAATAGAAACATGCAGCTGTGTACTCATCTCAGACTCAGTGTTTAAAGACTGTCTCCTGCCTCGAGGAAGTTGGCATTCAAGAGGAGAGATGTGTTAACCCCCAGACATGAGCAGAAAAGCCACAGAAGTTCACGTGAGGCACCTCCAACAGAACTGGCTTTCATGGACACAGGTGAGTAGGAGATCAGCTTATGGTCCAGCAGCACAGCACACTGAGGAGCAGAGGGACACGCATGGCACATGTGACACAGCAAGTTCATGTGCTGGGCTGCTGGGAAACACTGCAAATGGAGACTGCGTGGCTCAGCAGTGAAAATAAGAAAGAAAAGTGAAAATAATCACAAGTAAATACATGAAAGGGAATGCTTGCTAAAGAAGAAAGTCTTGGTTAAACTCAGAAATCAGGTTTTAGGAAGGGAAGAGTCACTGCAGATGAGGATCTCTTTAGGGGCATGAGTCAGAGGAACTTAGCTTTAATGTGAGACCATTTTTTTATGGTCTTAAGAAATAACACTAAATCTTGAACTCCAGATGATCTAATTAAGTATGTTCCTGTCATCTTACCTTAGTCTAAGTAATGTGAAGAAAATGTCTGTTGGTACTTGCCAGCAAGCTGGATTTTTTGACATTTTTCTCATGGAAAATCTTGACTCATCTCTTTCACTCACCTCCGATATTTGTTCATTACCCAAATTCTGCTTAGCTTAACTAAAGCAAGGATGGCATAAGATGCCTGTTATAGTTACTCATTCCTGGTAAAGCACCACTCATATTCCTATCATTTCTATTTCTAGTTCTATTTCTAGTGATTATAAACAATTTCCTCTATAATACAGGGCTGTTTGAATATTTCTAGACCTACTAAAAGAGTTAAAATTGTCAAAGGGCTAACACTTAAGAGACAGGACATGATCAATTGCCAGCTCCAGTGCCAGGGCTGAGAAAAATCTGAGAAGATAGCTTGAAGAGATGATATTGGATGGAGGGAGTTTCCCACCAGCCATTTCCAAACAGTTTTGCTATCCAGATGTGAGCCCCTGGCACAGCTGCTCCTTGGTGCCATGAGACTTCCTTCAGAGAGGTGGCTTTGAGGCTTGCTCTGCAGTGCAAGTGCTGCTGCCCTTGTTCATTGTGTATGACTTCACTTTCAGGATGACTGTATTCAGCCCTTTCCTGTCAAATCCATCTCCTTTAAGTTATCTCCAAAATGGAGAAATTCTTAGGCATTTCCTAAACCCCTGGTGTCATAAACTCAGAAAGCTGAACAGACTTCGAGCAGCCTAAGCTAATTTACAAGATCCATTTCCTGGCAGGATTTAGTTTCCTTTTGGATTTGTGAAACACCAAAAAATTATAAAAGCTTTTTTCCCCCCTGTTTTTAAATGCTTGCCAAATGGGTCCTGCAAACACATTGGCATGGATACTCTCAACATAGACAGTTTCTAACTGTGCAATTAATGACTTTCAAATATTTGCACTGTGGGAATGTGGGAGTGCTATTGTTTTTCTTCCCAGGCAAGCATGATGTCCACATCACTCAACACCCCCTTCTAAGGATTTTGGAATAGCTGTGAGAATGTGCCTTGCACAAATAGCTGCATGACATTTTTATCTAGACCAGATTTTCTTGATGTGCTTTCTTCAAATATGGGGAATTTGCAGGAAATAGATAAATGCATCAGGAATGTATGGTAAGGAATGAACTGTTTTTAGAGGAAAACATTGTCACAGAGATACTGCAGCTCCTTCTGCTCCAACCTCTGAGCCCCACTCACATCTCTGGGTTTTAAATGGATTTGGAAAAGGTCCCAGAAATCAGGTACTTTTTTTCAATGAAAAATGAGGTGGAGACCACTCCACCTCACCTATCTCACAGAAAAGCTGTTTTCCTTCAGTCTTGGGTTCTGTAGTGGTTTGAGTTCATTCACCTGAGTTTCTGGCTAAACGTCAGCACACTTACTAGATTTTATTTAATTTTGCTGTGAGATAAGAATTCGGAGTAGGTAAAGCAGGCTCAAACTTTAAAGAATATAAAGAAAGTTTATTAACAGACCTAAAAGGAAGGAAAAAAAAATAAGAACCAGAACAAAATCTTCAGAATACTTTTGCTCTTCCCACCTCTTCATTTTTTCTCAATGACAATACAAGAAAACAACACTTTGACTTTCAGTCAGTTTACCACTTCTAAATTAGATTTTTTTCAGGTCATTTAGGGAGAGAAGTTGCTTCCTGCTTTACTATGTTGACTTCCCCACAAGAAATACAGTTCTTACAGTTTTCAGCCTCACAACCAGCAGTCGCCCAGGAGAAAAAGGTCTCTGCTTGTTGTGGAAAGTCCCTCCCACACCAGTAGCTTTCCCACTGCTACTACGGTGGGTTATGCCGGTTTATGGGGTATTCTTTTAAGGATGAGCGGTTCTACTACAGCAGTAAAGAAATCTCCTTCTTCCATAACTGGCAACGTAAGTCCTCTTTGACCATTCTCTTGGGCAAGAAATTTGGATTGCAGCTTCTTTTCTGTTTCTTCTCAAACTTCTCATCAGACTGCAATTACTTCAGTATCTACTTATCTTTACACAGGTGCCTTGGTTCACTGGCTGCACTGGTTGCAAGTAGAACATCACATCCCCCCTTAAACTATTTCCTCATACATTACAGGGACTATTTTAGCTTAGTCTCAACCATGGTTTCACAGAAGAATTTTCAGTTTTCACATTAAAAGCACTCCTCATACTTCACCCTCCAAGAAGTAGTTTTGCTTCTTTTACTGACTTTGAGTCTTTATGCTGTATTTCTGTAGGTGTCTTCACTCTTTTTCTGTCTGTGCAGGGGAAGATAGGTGTCTGCAAGTTTCATCTGGGTAATGAAAGGGTTAATTTCTTTCTCGGGCCTCTGTGACAGATCTTTTGCTGGGTTATTTAAAAAGTCTGAGCCAGGCTGCAGAAGCAGTCAGTCAAGAGTCTCATTAGCCTTGCTTTGTGAAGCTGATCTGGCCCGGAAGGAGCCAGCCCAGCCCCGGCCCGGCCTCTGCCCAGCCTAGAGCAGGGGCCTGGCTCTGCCCGCTGTAGTTGGAATGTTTTGCCCAGCTGCATCAGAGCCGGAGAGCTCAGGCTGGGTCCTCCCCCACGCTCAGCTGCACTGCTGCAAACTCCTTTTCAAACCTCCTCCCCTTCCCCACTCTGAGGGGGGGAGGAGGGTGGAGAGGGCAAGGGCCCAGTCTTACCAGAGAGAGAAGCACAGGAGTTGCTTCTCTGGCAGCAACAGGACAGAAAAAGGGTTTTTTCTCAGATGTCTCTCTTTTAAATATGTTTTTATTTTTTTCCTGGAGGCAGAACAACTTTTAATTGGATTATATACTTATCAATACTCAAAACTAGCTGGTCACTGGCTCTGTTTCTCAGGAAGTAAGGTGCACTGCTTCCTGCACTATAGGTCACTTGCAAGACTGACCCTTTCTGGGCAAACCCACGACAGGTTCTTTTGTGACTGTATGTGCCCTGCTAAGCATTTTCATTTTGCTTCCTCCCCAGACCAAATGCAGGCCAGTCTGACAGTCATTACCAGCGCTAACTACCCTGGGATCTCTCACCTTTCAATGTTTCTTGTGAAGGGAGATTGAAAGGTGGAAGTCTCCACAAGATCACCATGAGGAAATGGTCATAGCATTGCACCACTCCCATTTGCATTGACAGGGAAGGACATGCAGGTTGCTTGAGCAGATGTCTTTCATGCGAGGTGAGAAATTCAAGGGAAAAATGGATTGATTTATTTGTTCAACATTTAAAGGTATAAAGTTGAAAAGCCTAAAAATTGGAACTCATTTTGCCTAGTGAGCACAAATGCACCCAAGAAGTAGCAATACCTGCATCTCCACCATGGTTTTGCCCATGCTGATATTGCTTCCACATTTCTGGAAAAAGAGGTGAGCGATAGACCTGCTTAAAGGCCTTTTAATCTGATCTTTCCTTTGAGTGACCTTCTGAGCTAGTTTTGATTCAAGGGATTTTAGAAACTGGGAAGTTCTCCTGGTGGAGGTAAGGAAAGAAGAGTTTGTGCCGAGCAGTACCAAACTGACTGCACTGAACAAACCAGAGACTTCTCCGTGGAACCAGCAACTCATGGATGAAAACTATTGACACCTGACTTTTTATTTTCTGTCATAGTTGGCTTTCCAAATGTCAGTGCCGTTCAGTTTGCCAGCAGTAGCAGCACTGTGCTAGAAACTAAACTGGGATACTGACTTACACAGTAAAAGCTCTGAGTAGTAAACAAAAATGCTTCAAACTGCATCATGGTTTTATCCAACCTCGGGAACAGCCGGGAATGTTTCACAGTCAGAGTTCATCTGACACATTTTTTTGATGCATCCAAAGTCCAACTAGAATTTGAGTTTTGCTTTCCAAAAAAGGGTTGTGTTCAACAATATGCCTATTTGAGCAACCTCTGTAGACAGGATGTGAGAAGCTCACAGGTAAATGTTACAGAAAGCCCAAAGCCCTCTTTGCACAGCTATTCTTAGCAGAGACTTTATTGACTCAACATCATCTGTATTGCCTGAGATGCCCATTCTGGTAAAAAATGCTAGACTGACAACTATGGGGAGTAGAGGTTTGTTTACTCACTGAACCAAGAGAAAAAAAAAGGGTAGCAGGGAATAATTCCTTCCCAGCACTCCCTGCCAGCTTCATTCTTATTACCTGACTTTTGTATCAAAGCAGTTTTTAGGAGCTCTAACCAGGAGCTTCTACTGCCGATCACTGTAAAAGTAGATAATCTCTTCCATTCTAGCAAGCAGGACCAGGACAGTAAAGCACTCCTCACTCTCACAAGACTTCCAATGAAATGGCAGATACATTCTGTGGATTTTCACTGTCCCGACCAAGACCTGCAAACTTATTTTATGCAGGGAACAGTGTGAACAGCTGACATCACCTAATCACTCACCATCTCCTAAGGCTGCCATCAAAATCCTGTTTTAGGAGGATCCTGACCCAAAGCTGTGACATGTTTCTGAGCAGTACATATGCTTAACCAAAAGAAGAGGAACAGCAGAGGGAAAACTAAGACAAGGGGATAGTTAGTAGAAACAGTGCGTTACTGAGACATCTGTTTGCCACAGGGGCAGCAGAACAAGACAAACTTGTGGAAATTGCCTTGAATGGTCAGGGTTAAAGCTGAAGAATCTGACAATATCTCAGTTTGGGGGTAACTCCATTGAAAGGAAATGGCATCCTCATTTGGAGTCCATGCAGCTCAGCACCCAGCGACAAGTGCAGACCTCCAGCATAGATCACTCTAATTGCATCCTATTTACAGTGTAATTGCCCTATAAACAGACACACACACACAGCATAAGATAATTTGGATTTGTAATTGTATGCAATTAGCAACATTCATTGCTCCCTGCTCTACTTATCCCTAGTGAATGGCCTGGGCAAACAGCAGGCTTGGTGCTGGGACAAATTTAAGTGTGACATGGGCAAGGGTGGTGCCAGAGATCAACACCATTTGTCACAGAGAGAGGAAGTGGAGAAGTGTCAATGTCTAGTATGAGCAGTGAGCAGATCCTCAAAGCAGAGCAAGGGGTGAGAGGAACAGTGCATGAACAAAGGATTCAGAGGACTCAGACTCTGCTTTTGACCTGGCAGTGTGGTTTCAGGAAAATAATTTGCATTAGAAATTGTCTTTATGCATCAATTTCAGCACCTACAAGACAGGGCTGGTGTCCTCATTTCTTTGAAATCCAGTTGGGACACAAAGAAGAAAATTTTTATGGAAGAGCTGAGATATTCTCTTATTTTAACAATCCGCAAGGGATCCTCACATATTAGAGTCCAGTAAATGCTTTGAAATCTTAGTGGATGCACAAAAATTAGAGATCTATCTCTTAAAGGTGTTAGCACTGCATCTGATGAGAGAAGCACTGGCTGAAGAGGCTGAGGAACATCCCCAAAGTCAGAAATTTTATGACCAGACAAAACTAGATGTGTCTGAGATGCTGGCAGCAGACCATGGGGAAACAGAGACATCCTCATTGTGTCAAGCTTATGAAACAAAGCAATTTAATGTTGGGAAACTATGTTCTTTGCAGCAAAGGAAGCCCTTCTGGGCCCAACAGATGGAGAAAATGGAGTTTTCTGTCCCTAGAAGCTACAGTTCTGAGAAACAGAGTTGGGCCCTGAGTGAATCAAAACTGTCTGTGAGGCTCTCCAGCAGATCTGTCATTTGCTAAACAGTGATGATAATGGTGAAAAAATATCCATGTTCTAAAAAAATCTACTGCAAAGGGAAACCACCCAGCTGGGCTTCCACTCTCTGTGTGAATTCAAGCTGTGGTATTATCTGGGAGGATGCCTTCTTGCTGGCAAATGTTAGCCAGTACCTGCTGGAAGAGAAATAAAGCAAAACATTTTTTCAGGCCCAGCTCTCCTGGGGAGGTGTATCTTCCCAGGAGTGACTCAGCAGCTTAGCTTGGAATTGCTCTTTTGCTACTGTCCATTTTTTTCTTGCATTCCAAGGAATGCAGGTCATTTAGTTCGGTCCCCCTAGGCCGATCCTTGCAGTGCTTTTTCTCTTTGCCTCCCAGAGGACTATGTCCCTCTCTGGACTTCCCCATGTCGTCAGGGGCAGAGCTGGTGCCAGGGTGGCTGTGCTGCTGCTTCCTCAGAGGGACAGCACTCAGCCTTGGTGCTGCTGCACCAAAAGGGTGCCTTGTGAAGGAGGCAGAAAAACTTTGTATGTGTCATTAGTTTCGAGGAATTAAATCTCTAGGAGTTAAACATGAATTTCTGTTCTCTCTTGTTTGATTGAGGTTAGAAAATATCATCTTGGTGGGGCTGGCATTCTTTCCCACATACAGCCTCCGACAGCTAAGGCTTCTCCTCTTTTGCACTCAGGGGCTTTGTGCCCTTCCTACTGGCTGCCCTGATCCAAGGGAGCTTGTTTAATGAAATCTGCTGTCTAATGGCAAAGTTCCCTGACACAGGGACTTACTAGGCCCCAGGAAATTTAAGAAAAAGCAGAGGAACTTTTCCACCCACGCAGAGCAGAGTGCGAGCCAGGAGTGGGTGGGCGTCAGACCTGGCTTTGGTGGCTTTGGAAGAGAGTAATGCATCTCCCTGGAGAAAGGCAACTCCAACCTACCCTGAGGGATCCAACCTCCCACTCCCTTTGAGAAAACACTCACAGAGGCTGCTTCTGGCTCATCTCCTTTCTGGAGTGCGCTTGTCTTTTTGGACCCCTATTTCCATGGGATTGCCTGCGTTTTTCTGTGCTGTACAGAGGAAGTTTCATTCAGATATCAGCCTCACCCTCCCATCCCACCACTCTTCTTCACGTTTCTGCTCTCTTAAACCAGGAGAGCCCCAAGTCCTGTGGTGCTGCCCTGGATCACCCCACCAGGCTGCCCAGCCTCCTGGAGCACAGCATCACAGCAGGCCAGGCTCCCTGGTGCAGTCCTGGCAACCCAGCAGCCTGCTGCCAGCTCTCCCTGTGCCAGGAGCCCTGCTCAGGGAGGCATTAGCCAGGCACAGGCCTATCGACCTGGAGCAATGCAATGTTGGCCCTGCTTCAGCTGGAGAGCTCAGCAGGGCCCAGCTCTGGATAATCATAACAACATAGGCACAACCTCCAGGCTCAGCAAATGCTGCATTTAATGTGAATAAAATAATTACAGGAATGGCACTCACTGTAGTAAGAAAGAAAAAAGACCGCCTGCACCTTCAGTGTGTGTTACCACTAAGAAGCACTGTTTTCTTTAGATGCTTAATTTAAATTTTCTTTAAATTCTTCTTCCTGCCCTGGAGCATTTGAGAGCTTTTGAGAACTAGCAATGGCAGGAGAGAAGAGGGGAAGAACTTGAAACAAATTCTGTGCTGGGCTCCAGCAGCGCTCTGGGGCCAGATCCTTCTCCTCACCCCGCCAGCAGCCAAACCTCTGCTTGGGCCTAGAGCGAACATGAAGAAGGGGTGTATTGTATGGCTGCCTAAAGGGCAAGATCCTTTTGGCAGTATGAGGAAGAGAAGCAGCTCATTCTTATCTTTGGCACTAGAGCAACAGAAAGGCCCTACCATTAGAATTAGAGAGAGATCTAATATGACATTTTTAAGTCCCCTGCCAAAGAAAGCAGTTGGAGTAAGCAAGACCGTTCTTTAAATTGCCAGTAGATAGTTAACTGTCTCATGATGAACAGATTTTTGCAGCCTGTGAACATGCAGGATGGATCTTCTGAACACATCTGTGGGGCAAGTGTTTTGCTGAGCTTCAGGAGACCTTAGGGTCTTGGATGCATGCACAGAAGGAGCAACAATTTCAGGGGCTTTTGCAAAACAGCACCCACAATAACAAGTATTTTGCCTTGCTCTTTCCAGAGCTTCACAACTCTTCCAGTGTATTAAGAACAAGGCTACCCTGTAAGTCCTAACAACATCCATCAGGAAGGATGATACAATAAAGCATGGAATAAGTGTATGTGGGAGGAAGGGAGGGGCATGAAGAGATCATCTACATAATTTTTAAATCCAAGCAGATCAGGTATGCTGAAGCAGCTCCTTATATCCAGGGAGATACAACAGCTGAGCAGGTGATTAATGAGGCCTCAGCTTGGCTGTGCTGAACATTCCACCAAGGCGTGGGAAGGGACACATACCGGCAAGTTGGGGTGGAGTTGCAAAGAGGCAACTTTAAAAATTGGTACCATTTGTCAGTTTGCTGCTTGCTCAGCCTTGGCAATTTCTCCCTGTTTGGGTTGCTCCAAGCATGGACAAGGGGATTGCAACCATTAATTTTGGAAGGTGCTTTGATAAAAAATTTTTGATCGTTAAAATTATTTCTTGATTTAAAAAAGATAATAAATTTCACAGTAGCTCATAACAGCACCATCAGCAAACACATTAATCCTCATGTTCCTTGGAGAAGAGCAATGACAAAGATCAGTGAGCCAGGTAAGTTGAAAGAAAGATGAAAGAAATTAACATAATATAGCATTGACCTCGAGGAAAGTAGAGGGAGAAATGTGCCATGGCAAGTTATAGTGCATAAGGAAGGAGGAGAGAGAGTGTGCTGATTGAGGCAGCACAACGGGCCTTGGGAGAGCCATAGCAACAGAAACAGACTGTGATAAAGCAAGAAATGCTTCACAGGGAGGGGTTTCTCAGGGCAGAGATGACTGAACAGGACAGAACCAAGAGCAGCCAAAGAAAATCTGTTTGGAATCTGCTGGCACTTGCTTCAGAAAATAGACCAAGGTGGAGGTCAAAGCAGTCTCTTACCTCAGTTCAAATGAACCCTGACATGTCTGGTTTCCTTGGAGCTGGAGCAGTTCTTAGGTCTAGCAAAAGTTAAGGCAGCATTAATAATCACAGTGCTTGGCTCTAGCCCTAATGCCCACTGGAGTGCGTATTGTGTGATAAGATGTGGAGTTCTGCCTGCCTGTGCCATTTTATTGCCCAGTTTCTTAGGCAAGTAATCTTATTATACTGTGGCAGAAAAGAGATGAAAAGGATAATTAATTTTATCACATGATTTGGAACTAATTCGTACACTGTTTTCTCCTCTATATTTATATACTCTGAGCTTTTAAACCCAGAAGACACAGAGCAATTCAGACTGACCGCCTATTTAAGCAAGCTGGCCAGACTGTCTTACCAGCAATTTCAGTTTCGAATGGGCAACATCTGTTTAAGATCCACCACCTCTGATTGCTTTATTTTTTCCAGTCCTCAGTCCTTTTTTGGACTTTTTCCTCAGTCCATTGCAAGAACTGTTCCAACATTCAGGTAAAGATTAGAGCCTGTTCAGGCTGTCAGCTGACAGGAAACCTTTTCTAAATATGCTCAGGATTGCAGTAACAAAGTGCTCAGCATTTCAAGGTGTTTTTCTGTTAAGATTGCTTCAACACATGGTTAATGATGCCATCCTTGTGATGTTGGTCAGGCACCATTTTGGGGGGAGGCTGGATGCTGCTCTGGTAATGGCACAGGTGCCTTTCACTTTCTGCTGTGAAGCTTTCTACAGACTTTCCATTCCCTCCTCCATATCCAAAGAGGATAAGGCATTTTGGTCTTGCAGGAGGCCTGAAAGAACTACATCACTGAAGTTTTCAAAAGGCTGATCCACAGTAGGGATAAGCCCATCCGTCCATTCATCCACCAGGAATTTATAGAGACAGGGTGAAATCTTGTTCCCCTCTGAAAAGAGAGACAAAACTGATCCCTGATTTCAGTGGCACTTGCACGATGCACAACCCTTAGTTTCAGTCAGTGATAAAGCTGCCTTTCCTGCGAGGACTAATGGGATGATCGATACAACTGGTGTAGGTATTAAGGACCAGAATACGTGCTGTTGGCAGATTGTAAAGGATAGGGTGAGAGTGGGTTTTAATTTTATTTGCTAGCAGTCTTCACCACATGTTGTGTGAAATAAGATATTACTAATGCTGTTAATCTGCAGTGACAGCAATCTTTTTCTACACTGTGCACTGACTGCTCACAATCACTAATCACTGGTGCTTGCTTTTCTTTAATTGTTTCCTTTAATGAGCAATTAGCCTGTGCAATGGTGGACCCATGGTGGATATAATTTTCAGGTGGATACCTATGCCATACCATTCAATTATTATAAAAGCTGCATTAACTGAGTTAAATTATTAAGAAATATTTCCTGGTGTATGAAGTAGCAGCTGTTCTGGAACGAGAGGAATTCTCTAGGCTCATAAAAAGCATATGAAAATGCAGCATAGGTCCTCATTGGAGAAGTATCTTTGGCTGTCTCTACTCAGCCTCTTAGATAGTTTTCAGGCTTGAAAAGTAGTCTTAAGCCTACGTGTGCCAGAATGAAAAAAAAAGCCTCAAAACTTGAATTCAGGGTTTGGACTCTGAGCTTTGGGAAGTGGTGGCACAGTAGTCTCTCAAGTGCTGGCTGTGATGGAACATCAGTATAAAAGGAGCTGGGTTTATTTTCTGATCTTGCTTTACCCAAATTAAAGACGTCTAGACAAACAACCACAGCCATTTTGCCTTTCGCAGAGTCAAACTAGATAGGACTGATCTTCTTCCTCTTGCTGCCCCACCGTTTTGCACATGCAATAAATCTAGTGAATGAAACTGCTTGCAAGTATGGCAGTTCCACTCAGATCTAATTCAGATTCTGCAGAAATGTGGTAGAATAATTTTATGGAACTTTTTTTCTTCTGTGTGCTTTGAGCTTCATGCTTATATGCATGTATTTGATCTCTTCTACTCTTAAAATATATCAGAAAGACTAGGAGACATTAATGATGAGATAGATGGCAGGTCTAAATTGCATTATCAACACTGCCTTGTCATCCACCATCTGGGTAAAATAACATGTAATAGAAATGGAAGTTTAAGTCAAAAAATCTGTTCAAAAGATTCAAGATTTGCCTCTCCAAACTTACAGACAAAACTGTATGACAACAACTACAGAGAGCAGTTTATTTTCTCTCTTCAGAAACAGAGTTCAGTGGGATGATCTGCAGGTAGTATGCTTGAGTTTAGAATTCCATGGAAACTCAGAGCAGGGAAGATGACCCTCAAGGCTCCCTCTCTGTTCCCAAATCAATAGCTCAGCTCAAATGCAGGATGCAATAAGAATACATTGAATATATTGTGCCCAGCTTCAGACTTTGAAGGTCTCAGAAGTTTCAGCTAGTGAGGAAGGAAGATGTTGTCCTGTGCTAGAGGCACAATGCATCATCTCCTCCTTATTCTGCCCAAATGCTTGTAGACACAGTTCAAGAACTCTCATAATCCTGATATCCTGGTGTGTTCATCAGCTGCCTTTGCCTGTGACAGCACTGGCATGAGGCACAAGGGCTGCTGCTGCTAAACCCATTGCAGCCAGTGCCGATCTCTGGGGAATTTCCTCCCTCAGACTTTATATTAAGCTATAAATAGAGAACAATGCAAAACACAATTTACAGGGCATATTCTTGGTTGTTTAGCTGGATGCTTTCTGTGTGAACAGATGAAGACCACCCAGAGCACAGAATTTTAAGCAATGTTTGTTTACTTCTTCATTGTGCTGGAGGCCTGAATTGTTCTAGACATACTGATATGGTGGGCACTGACTGCATCCTGCAGCTAAATTCTTTCATAATTTCTTGGGAGATGGGCTGGGCTGGCTATAGACGTAATGGAGGCAGGTTTGCCCTGAACCCTTGGCAGCACCCAACTTTCCTTCTGCTTAATCTGTAACAGTGTTCATTAGCTGCTTTCCACTCTCTGCTGAGAGGAGGCTGATCTAGATGCAGGAAGGGTCACAGGAAATTTTAAACAACCAGAAATTGGCTGATGGAAGTGGCTGTAGGCAAAAGTCTCTCTGAGGCTGCTGAGAGCCCCACTGCCAGTGGGACACACAGAGTCCCTGCTTCTGAATCAGCTCCATCAGCTCCTGAGGCGGGCAGGGAGGGAGGAGACCACAAACAGCAGATCTACCCTGTATACATCTTCAGATGTCACCAACACACTGGGACATTCTCCTCTGTACCCACCTGAGATATTTGCTTGGTGGTGGCATTTAAATGTCAGTCTCCTGGAGTTTCATCCTCCTGAAGCCTACGGGAGGGAGCAGTAGATGGGATCCTAAACACAGGACTTCCATATAGAGCACCAGAACTGAAATTTTGAGATGAATGCACAACTTTTGTCATGGCCATTTCAGGAGACTGGTAAGTAGTGCAGGACTGGAGCAGGCTGGCTTGTTGAAATAGTTGTGAAATCTCCATCCCTGGAAATATTCACAATTTGGCAGAACAAAGGGCAAGTGTTCCAACCTGAGTTTGCCCTACTTTAGATGAGATGATCCTCAGAAGTACATTTCCTCCCAAATTATCCTTTGATGTCATGTCAGGATGACATGGCTTTTGAAACAACTGTGAATGTTCCAAACACAGGCTGGGTAAAATGTTTGACCATAGGCATCTAAATTTACATTTGTAACCTTTAGGGTAATAAAAGTGACCAAAAGTGTCAAATCCACTGATGTAGATGGGCTCTTTAAACAAAAAACATTGCTACTTTTCACAGCTCACTTTAGCCTTTCCTTTTTTTCATTCTTTTGTGTTTTTCTTGTAACTTAATAGTGAAGAAATACAATTTATTCACTAGAGCTTACCAGAAATAAAGGCTTTTTACAAAGGATCAAAGAGAAAGCTGTTTAAAGATTTAAAAAAAAACAAACCCAAAACAAAAAAATAGAACCATAACACCACTTGCTCCCCCAAGCACACCACCAACAGCCAGAAATAGTAAATTCTACAGAAGCATCCAAACAGCTCATTTCTTAAAAGTGTTCATCTTAAGTAAGGACAAGCCAGAGTTAAGATCTTTGCTCTTTCTGGTTCATTATATGGTCAATGTTTTTAATTATATTTGTTTTGGCTTAGGATAGAGTGAGTGCAACCTGAGATCTGCTAGGGGCTCAAGGTCTGAAGGACAGATAGAGGAGAAAGCCAGCTTTGTTCTCTAGCTTTCATCCAAAAGCATGCTTGCTTGAATTCTGTACCAGGCATAGCTGGAATGAAATGACAGATCCGAGCCCATAAACCCAAGAACTGAAGAAAACTCAGTTACGCTGGTAATTCATTGGTCTCCCTGAGGCAGGAACACAGGCTGACCAACAGAATTCTATTAACTGTGTAAGAGGCGGAGTCAAAACAACACAAAAGTGCAAGCCTTGAGCAGAGATGAACTATTTTAAAGCATTTTTCAATATTTTCAATAAAGCGTCCTACATTTTCCTTTGGGTCAGATTTTTGCCTGCTCTTTTTCTGCTCTGCTGCAGGTTGCACAGATGCACAGTCCTGTTTGCTGCTTCCATCTCTGCTGGGGAGGTAAAGCAGAGACTGGGTCTGCCACTCTAATGACAGGTGACACATCCACAGTTGGTCGTGTTGCATTCCATCTGTGGATTAAAGCATAGTTTGGGTGACCTGCCTTACCAGGATTGACTCTTGGGAACCTGTTAGAGCTGCTGTAAATGGAGCATAAAAAACACTGTCCCTTCTTTTCAGGTTAAGGAACTCATTTTGGTACAGCCTGGAACAAAACTGTGAGAGCATCACTTGAGAGCTTGCACAAGTACCTTTCCTGTCACAGTGCTGAATTCCTCAAAAATAATGCAGTCATGAACAGAAATATATTAGCCATTAAATGTTTAGTGAAACCAAAAGAGAAAATTGGCAGGGAAAGAAATGTTCTTTTTAAACTTCTGAAAGAGCACTACAGGCAAGAGGGAGCAAACAGCAATATTACAGCCTAATAACAATGCTGCTTGAGGACTCCTTTAAAGTAATAAATATGTTTTTAATAAGCATATTTCCTCATTTTGGGATGTCTGGGTTCACATAAAGATGTAATTTCATACACAGAGCGTGGCTGTGAGGATGCATCTGAAATACCTGGGGACTCTCCAGATGGGGAGAGGTGGGTATGTAGAGGAACAGACTCTGATAGAAGGGATTTAATCTGAATTGTCTCTCAAAGATGAGGAAAAAACCCAGAAAATCTGGCCATCTCCCAGCCCCCTCCCCGTTCTCTGCCTCTGCCAAAGACGACTGCACGGCAAGTTCTACCCAAGAGTGTGCAAGACCCAGTTGCTGAGCAGGGCGGAGCATCAGAGTCCTGGCTGTGCCTCCCGCATCGCACCACAGTGTTTGGGCTTTTCCCGCCCCGAACCCCGGTGCGAGGGCCACCAGCCTCTGCGACAGCCACAGGGAATCTGCTGGCAATGCCACGGCTGCACAGCATGATGGTCCATCTGCCAAGGGCCACTGACTCCTCTCTTATGGATCTGTAACAAAATTAATCGTGCCTCTGCACTGTCGGGTGAGGGAGACAGTGGGGAGGGGTAGGCAGACTTCGGGTATGATTATCTTGTCTTCCCATGCCTTTTGCCTTTTAGTAAATAAACTTAATAAGATGCTGGGAAGCAATTCAATCTGTCATGCTTCACACATCAGAATATTTCAGCCAGAAATAGAAAGTGTTCAACCCCCATTAGAGGCAGTGCCCTAAAGAACAGGCTGATTTCTCTGGTTTTTGGCTTGTAATTTATTTCACATCAATTATGCACCGCCAACAAAAGTAGCTTCATGCCGAGCTGTGATCTGCTCTTCTTTTAAAGACATCCTAACCATTTTACTTCTTTTCAGACTGCTTGTTGGCAGATCCCTATTGACAGCAAAATCTTAACTATGTGAAGAAATCACACGTGGCACTTTGTTCCCAGTGCTACAAGGTAATTCCCTTTACGGCATCGGGCCTTGAGTCAGCTCTCCCCAAAGTCTTTTCCTCTCATTAAGAGGAGTGTAAATTTTGCCTGGCCTTGTTCTGATTGTCTCTGAGCAGGAACAATAAATTGGGAGAAAAATGTGACCATCCCGATGACCGTTGGAGTGACCACATATACCCTGACACTCACTCCTTGGCAGATCAGGAATCCAATCCTTGCAACTCAGGCTCATCAAAAGGAGGGGTCAGAAAGAGGAGCAGCGGTGCTGACACCATGGTCCAAATCACCCTGTGGGGAGTCAGGTTTCATGTTCTCTACACATCTGCATGCTCCAATGCTGGCTGGGAAGCTCCTCGTGGGGAGAGATCCTGTTTCCATTGCCGGTCTGTTCCACTCCTCTGCCTCTCTCACTACATTGTCATGGTAATGGGTGTGTTTCAAACGAGAAGCGATCCCTTTTTTTTTTTTTTTAAATACTGAATTAATTATTTGGACCAAATTCCATATTGCTTTGCTTCTCATGCTGCCACTAGCACAAAAAGCGGAAACATTTTATATCTAAATTGCACCCTGTGGAAAAGGCACAGATCACATCTGCAATAGAAAAGCAGGGCAGCAAGCACTCACACTTAGGCAGCATTTCTGAGCTGATGTTTCTGTAAAGCACAGGTGAAGCACCCGAATGAACCAGCCCTGCTGTTCAGCTCACTGCCCGGAGTGATGCTGCCTTGCCTTCCCCAGCTCTCACTGCACAGTGTTATCCAAGTTCGCATGAATCAGACCTGGAATTCACAGCCTGTGCCAGGAATTGCTCATTCCATGCCATTCAGAGTTTTGCTGAATTGGGCATTCTTTTGATTCTGTTTTTTCCAATCATTTGCAAACACAAAAGGGGAACTAAAAAGGTTTTGTTTCTTTGGTTGCATGTCCCCATCATTTGTGCTGTTTTGAAAGCTTGTTGCAGGCACATGTGGAGATCTTTATTCCAGGGAGCCATTGGTAGCTGCTATCTTGGGAATCAAGAGAAAGGCAGGCAATAGCCCTCTGCCAGGGAGAAGCTTGAGGTTTTTTGTATTCTTCTTGCACGATGCTGGAGCCTGAAGGGAAAGGCATATCTCCAAGAGGTGCAGGTAAAAGCCACGCCTGCCCAATGCATCCAGGACTCTGATCCTAAAGGGGATCAAAGTGGGAATGCTATTAATTCAGTCATTGAGCTGGCTATCATTTCCATCATTAGCAAGGACAGGCAAGAGATCAGTCATTCTCAGTGGCTGGCTCTGCCCCAGGGGTGGAGATTGCAAAGTCAGTCCCTGGTGGCACCACAGTGCCAGAAGTGTGAATGCATTTGCCAAAGTGGATCCAGAGGGCCTGGCCTGCTGCGTTCCAGTGTCTCTGCCCTCTGAAACAGGGGAGTCAGATCGGGGAGAGGGGGCCTTGCCTCCCCTGGTTGCCCTCTGGAGGAAACAGGAAAGCTCCCAACTGCCTGGCATTTCCCAAGGGAAAGCAGAGCCTGCAGGTTCCTGCTCTTCTGGAGGAGGAGGTGGCTGGGAGCAGGAGTCTGCACGCCAGGAGGCACTGAGAATGTTCTGCTTTTGAAGGGTGTTATTTAATTACTTGGGTGCATAATGACATTACCTGTGTGTTTCCTTTGCTAATACGTCTTTGCTGGCTATAGGAGACAAAGTGATTTTTAATTACACCTCTGTGACAGTTCAGGTATCAATAGCTCACTGTGGTATGGTTATGAACTATGGCAGTATTGCCGTTACATGTATTTTTATGCCATTTCACCTGTAGAAGGTTGTAAGTATTCCTCCTCTAACTTCCTAGCTAATATTGTTTCTTCAGAGCCTTTCAGGGAGTTTTGTAAACAAAGCCAACTTGTAAAAACCATTACGAGCTCTTTTAATAGCCAGGGTGAAATATGACTGAGCTCTGTCCCTGGTGAAACCAGACTGTGAGGTGCAGGATTGGGATGCAGAGCCAGCCAAGGTGGCTGCGAGTCACTTGGGGCTTCTCATAGCCATGTACAAGTGCCACTGTGGAGGGGTGGTGCACCTGCTTGCACAATAGTCCTCCAATCTCCCCTATATATGTACATAAATATACAGATATAAAGACTCATTTGCTTCCAAGCAATTATTTTCAAGAAAATCTCCAAATCTTCTGAGTTTATGGGAAACCAGCTAGATCAAAACAATTTCCTCTGGTCTATTAAAGCTGTTGTTATAGTTAGGCTGAGACACTATGAGGCTTGCTTGTTTTCTTTAGAGCCCTGTCCTGAAAGCCCTGCCAGGAGCTCAGTGTGCAAACAAGGTAACTGCTAAAGTGCTCTTTGCAGCAGGTTGAGTAATGTTTCCATGTCCACTTCTCACGGAGAAGCTCTTTGCCACCTCTAAATATACTCACAGTCAGGGTTATGTTCTTCTTACCCTTTCTTTTTTGTTCTGCTTGCTGGAAAAAATGAATGAACTTGGATGTTCTGTAATAGAAGAACAAATTTATGTTGTACAACCCCTCCTGAAAGTTTTTCATGATAGGATAGGGAAAAAGCCAGGTTCCAGCAGGCTGGGCTTTACTGGCACAGCCAAGACGTCTGTGGCTCATTCCTGTCTCCAGAACAGGCTTTCTGTGTGTCTGGGAGGACGCCACAGACTTCCTGTCTCCCTGTCCCCAAGCAAAGGCACTGCTGATACACAAGCCCATCACAGAAGTACTTGGAGAGAAGCAAGTAATGAAAGATGAAGCTGGTGAGAACCCCTGAGCTGTCCAGAGCACCCAAGCACAGCTGAGGTGCTCCTGGGGAGAGGAAAGCACTGGTCCCTCACATATATGTCTTCTATTTAAGGGCAGGTCAAAAGGTCTTATGGATTGGGACATCCCTCCCTGTCTCAATGAGCAGGCACAAAAGCATCACCTTAACCATCAGAGTGTGTTTCCAAGAGTGGGAAGGCAGTGATTTCTGATGCAGATGGAAATCAGCCTCTCCTTGAAGCACAATGATGGCCTTATCTCATAATTATTTCCTAGTGAGTATCATTTCACATGCAAATCCCATCCATGCAAAAATTTAATCCTTTTAAAAATTCTGCATAAGTGACAGGGTCTATAATTTCCTGCTGTGGTGACACTGCACAGTGTCATCAGGCAGTGTGGTGGTTTCAGCACCCGCTGGTCTCATCTGCCTGCACACTGCAGGAAGCATTGCCAGGAGCTTGGGCTCTGCTGCAGGTACAGCCAAAGCTGCCAGGGCACTGGGCAAGCTGCTCTCTGCAGCCTTTTGCAATCTATGGGGCATTTATAAAACAAGATTTTCTCCAAACAAGCCCATTCAGGAGGCAAAATGCAGCTGTGTAAATATAACCCAGGTGCTTGGGGAACTGAAAAGAGTCCCTGATATGTATCAGAGAAGAGCTAATGTGGGTCGGGCTGATAGCTGCCAGCTGCCAGCCGATGCTAACCTTGGCTTAGCCCAGGGCCAGAACAGAACCCTCTGCAGACATTCTATATGCCATCCTTGTCCAGGCTGGGCCTTCCCAGAGGAAAACTATTTATATTCTTCACTAATTGTTGTTCCCATCCCTATTTGGGATGTTCTTAAAGAATTATTTGGGATGTTTTGGGGAGACAGACTTTTTCTCGTTCATTGTTTATATCATCACCCTCTTCCTCATGTCACTGTGAAGAAGAAAAGAAGCAAAAAAGAAACCCAAGATTTGGGTAGGAATATTACTGGTCTTCAATAGCCTCTAGCTGAAAGGCCCAAGCTGACAGCAGCCTGTGGGCCAAAGCCCGTGTTCCTGCTGGGCATGTCCTGGTGGTCTGCTGAGGATGTTGTGGAGTGAGAAGCAATGAAAGGTGCTCTTCGAGAAGGTGTTTGCAGCTTTCTGTCCACTCCCAAGGAGATGAATTAAAAAGTTGTAAAAATCTTTAAATAGGTTTTGTGTTTAGACAGATACCTCCCCCCCCCCAAATGTCTTCCGCAAATCAGAATTTTATTGCGATGAGTACCACCTTTCTATAGATATTCATGTTCTTTTGGTTGGTGACTCTCCTGTTAGTTCACTGTCAAATTTATATATATATATATGTGCATATAATTTATACAGCTCACAACTGCACCCTGAGCTCACTGAGAAAGGTGGGAGAGAGCTCATACCTGAGGAGAACTGCTTTCTTTACCTGGGATGGGAGCCTGCCCAGAGCTGGCAGCCTTCAACTGTGATCTATCAGTATCAAATTCTTCACCAGCTTGCTTTCACATAATTAAAGCACAAGGGGTGCTAGTTTTCATATTGAAAGCAAAAAAAAAAAAAAAAATCTCATCTCTGTCTCCCAGGAGACTCCTCTAAATGAAGCAACCCGTCCTGCAAAGGCTTCCCCAGTGACAAACAGAGCATGCCTAATGCTGAATTGAAACCAAAACATACAGATTGACAAGAAAGAGTATCTTGGACTGGGAACAGGAATACAAAACCACAGAAAGAAAAGCACAGGGACCAGGAGGAAGGAGCAGAGCCAGGAGGCAAGTTAATTTAAGAGATATGAGCTGCTCCAGGCTGGATGTCTTCTTGCACAACACTGTGACTGCTGGAGTTAACGCTGGATTATAAAACAAGCTCTTGTCCTGGCTGCTGCTGAGGAAACCTTCACTTACAATAGCAGCTGGGAGAAGGGAACAGTTTGCTGGAGCCAGAGACCAAATGTGTGAGATATCTGCAACCAGGGAAAAAGCTAAAACATCTTTCAAATGGCAGGAGATGGAAAAGTAGATCTACATATTGGGAAACCTTGGGTCTGCTGCCAGCTCTGACCCTTGTAGATTTGTTGATTTATGCAAAGTTAAAGCATGACTGAGCCCTACTCACTTCAGTTTTATTGCCTGGCTTTGTGCTAAAGAGCAGCAGTTGAGAGAACAAAGTACAAAGTTTTTTTTAATGTAAAGACGGTTCATTCAAATTTAGCTCAGAATAAATAACAGCAATAAATGACTGTCTGAGAGTCCCATCTGTTAAGCCAGGTAGAGACAGTTTAGTGGCCAACAATCCAACCCTTAATGGCCCTGTTTGCAATGAAGAGACACATCCTGCCTTGTCAAACGAGAACAGGCATTTTTGACTAGTTTTGCGAGAGAAGGCGGGACATATCCTCTGCTTCGAGGTGTTTCTGTCAAGGGAGGAGGTGAACAGCTGTAAGAACTGCAGAGAAAGTTAACTTCCATGCTGGTGTTACACCAATGTTGCAAATAAACCTGTTCTTTCTGAAGACCATTGCTGGGCTGTCTTTTCTGTCACTGCCCTTATCTCTGCCTGTCCCTGTTGCCTGTCCCTGTTGCCTGTGTTTGAACAGCCTCCACACCCCATGAACCTCAAGGTGTGGTTTAAAGGACAGCCCTTCCTGGCTGTGTAAAGAGCAGAGAAAAGCTGAGAACTAGAGACAAAATTGATTATTCTTCCATTTCCTGGCCACATTAGTATAAATTCTGTATTCGCCTGTATTTATCCCAAAAGAACTAACATGACTCAGAGGACGCACATTAAGGAGATTCACAACTGCACAGCAGGCACTGATGGAAGTGGTTTTATGCTGGGGTTAAAAAATGTGAAAGAAACTTAAATTTGCCATTTTCTTCCTTGTTGCAGTTCTTCAGGAAGATAGATAATTTTACATAGACAAAAGAGAGGAAGAAAGCCTGGGAAAAGCAGCTGTTATCTTTGTATATATGTATGAAGCATGTATTCAAACCCCAGAGATATTTCACAGGAGCAGCCAGCCCAGAGAGTACCCTGAGGTCCTATGAGGCCCACCATGAATGCAAAATTGATCATCCTCAGTACTGGAAACTGGTTACTTTACGATCTAGAGATGCTTTATGATGACCTTGCCGTGGGATTTATGCCTCAGAAAATGGTCTGGCTGATTAGTGGGAGAGCAGCCTGCAGGCCCCTGGGAATCTCTGGTCTTGCATCAGAGCACTGAGCAGTGGGAGAGGAGCATTAGCCCCCTTTCAGCCTATTGCTCCCAGCAGAAAGGAAATATGATAGCTTGTCAATCCCCCGAGTCACCCTTAGCAATAGGCAAGCATTAAGCTGAAAAAAAATAAAAATTACATTGCCCTCACAGCAATGCAAGGCCTAATGAAACAGTTACTAAATTTAGAGATAGATTCCTATGATTGTGGTCTCACTGCAAGGCACTTCTGCTGCTCAGTTTTGTCGCTAATTACTCCAACTCAAAAAGCTTTAGAGTAATACATTTTATTCCAATAGCTTCCCAAAGCTGACTTCTATTCCTGTGCCAAGCTTTCCCTGCTTACTTGCCCCCTCCTAAAAGTGCTGGTTGTGTAGCATGAAATATCCCCTAAACATTTTCCATCAAGCTTTCTGCTGAGTATATTCTTAACCTGGGGATTTCCTACAAACCCTGGTCCTGATAAATGAACCACTGAGGCCCCTGCTCTGCTCATGATACTCTGCCTGTCACAGTTCTGTAATTTTCAGGCAAAAATAATGCCTGTCCCAAGTGAGTAGGTCTCAGCAAATCCTATCTCCCCATGGGCTGCAAATAAGCCATGAAACCTGCTTCTTCTGAGCAAACAGATGGGTAGCATCAAATTTAGTATCTCTAAATGGATGGGAGCTTCTGTTCCTTACTTCTAATTTATCAGTTTACTTTGGAAACAAACATATATGAGGAGACAATGGATATCCCAATGCCTGATAAAGACATGGTGACATGGGTTTGGGGCTGTCAGGTACAGAAAGCTACCAAAAAGAATATGCCAGAGTTGTCTGGCATAACTCGAAAATACATGACCAAGGTGTGGAAATGGCACACATTGATATACCTACTCCAGTTTGAAATTATAATTTAACTGAAATTATATAATTGGGCCCACATAACAGCACTGCTGTGTTCATTCTAAATTCCCATCAGCCAGCAAAATCCAACTAAGGAGGATAAATCTCTGCATGATTATCTTGTGTTGCTCTTTATGCTGGACAGACCCTGTAAATGTCAATTTAGGGGATCTGGGGTTGATGTAACATGATATTTGGTGCAAGCTGTGTGAGGCAGGAATCCAACACCTCAAACAACTCTGGAAAAGACAGGCTCAGTAGATGTTGAGGTATATGAGATGCACCTGCACATAATGCTGTCATTTAGCCCTGATTGTTCTATTTAATGATATGAGATTGTTTTATTTAATGATATGATGTTATTTTATTGCAGTTTATATAATTACAGCACTTGTATCTCCATTGTTCAAAGTGCTTCCTTAAGAGAGAGTATTCATGTGAACAACACAATTTGTTCTTCTGTCACAGATCTTAACAATAATTTTTTAAAAAGCTAAATATAGTGTGGCTGGTGGATCTTAAACAAATTTTCAGTGTTGCTTGCTGTAGTGGAAGAAGTCATAAGTGGGACACTCAGATTCACCATTTCAGTACATTCAACACTGCATTATAAAATGTATTAGAGCAGGAGCAGGCTGCACTGGTCTAGAGGGAAAGTAACTCAGGTAATGAATGACTGTGTTGGCAACCTGTTTGTGAAACAAGTGAGAAAGGGCAAAAATACATGAAGCTAACTTTAGGTAGCACAATTTAGCTGCACATCCTTGGCATGTAGCATCTCTGCCTGGTTGTATAATATTGTCTTGACACAGTGGCAAATTTTGTCTCTAAACTATCTCAGAAGGAAGCATCTGCCCACAAGCACAAGGTAGTTGTTTATATGGTTACATGTCCTAGCTATTGCCAGACTGGATAAGGACATAACTTCATCAAAATCTCTCTAGCATGCTCTAATGCACCAATTTTATGTCCTACCACATTAAACTGTCAGCTATGTTTCCCATATCTAATATCTTTGGAGACAATTAGTTTCACTCACCATAAAATGTCATGTTAATTACAAACAGAATGAAATGTAATATGCATTTACTTCATCCATTTTGCAAATCAGACAGTGCGTTGCACTGGGCACAGTTCAGAAGTTTGGTTTAGAAAAGCATCTCTGATACTGCAAAACTGAGAAAATTAGAGAAGCTTGTTGAAACACGATTGGACTTTGATCCTCAACAGTACAGACAGCAGATCTTATCATCTTTATTTCACATTTTCTGAGTCTAAAACTGACTCTGGGAAGTGCTATGTGAGAAGTTCTTGCCAGCTTTCTGGCAGTCTGTGCTTCAGACTAAGCTGGGAGTATTAAAACAGCAGACTCTGGAATGGCAGTCAGTACGCTTTGTCCTTCATGCCAGTAAGGTCACCTCTAACTTTTCCCAGGGCTTCAGAGGCTGACTCATTCATATTCATAGCCTCACCTGGGAAATTTAGCCCACAGGAACCCTGCAGCCACAATTGATGACCCGTAAACCTGGTGCATCACACATCCTGCTCTGACATAATGTTCATTCCAGATCACACCACAAGATCAGAGTTTGGACATGCCCAACTTGCCATGCTAGAAACAAGTGCACTTTCCAACATTACCCCTTCTGGAGGAACTTTTCATTGAAGAGAAACCCTCACATATTTGTTCTTGACTTCATACACATGATGGGTGGCAATCTGCTGTTGTTCCATTTATCTCCACCTCTCAGGCTGACACACAGGCAGTGTTGTCAGTCTGTGGTGAAAGGTTAGGAAACTGATAATTTACTTGCCTGACACCCTATGTCCACAGAGGAGACTTGTCACTTGTCTAGGTGAAACCTGAGCATCCAGAAGCAAAAGAGGTAAGGAGGAGAAGGATGGATCAAGCTGTCTGACTCAGACTGTCTTTGAGAGTCACGGAGTACCCCTACTTCCCAATTATCAAAATGATGTCAAGCCATAAGGTAGAAGAACCCCCTGTTTTAGTAACAGGTGACATCTTGAAACTAAACTACTAACCAGGTTGGTGAAGACGTGTCATGGTGTAGTCACTGTACATGACCTCACTATGCACAAAATGTGTACAAGGTCCTTGAATATTCATGGTAAATGTTATCTATTTTTGGTTCCTCCCCTGAGGTTCCCGAGCAATTCCTCCATGAACAGCATGTCAACACTATAATTTGCTTGGGAGTGTCCTACCATGAATAGTTGCCTTTTTGCTCCTGTGTTTATCAGGCCTCTTCCAGTAACCCATAGAAGATGCAGATCAAACAATCCACAGAAGGTGTTCAACAACACAGAAGAAAAATACTCTCCAGTAATTCAGTACTAACGTTTCAGAGACACAGACTGAGAGAGCAGGAGGAGAGAGACACCATTAAGTGTACTGTGCTTTTACTTTTTTTACATTCAAGGGTCCATGTGCCTATTGACTCACCTGTTTATTTTCTTTCTTCAGCTTCTTTTGCACTCTCACCTGCTCCAAGACATTGTCAGGAGACAGAGCTGCCCAGGAAGTCTGTTACATCACAGAGCCTGCCACACTTCCTCTCCTCCACCCTTTCCTTCCCAGACTGCCTTTTAGGTGCTGCTTGACAGCCTGTAGCACATGGGGCCCCTTACTGAAAAGAAGCACGGAAGTATTTTAAACTTAAACTGAGTTGACAGCATCAGTGCTTAGACCAGAAAGATTCAGGTGGGGGAACAAGAAGGCCAAATGGTGCTTCCCAGAGACTTCTGTGCTGACATGATGAATCACAGCCCCATCCCTTTCCATTGCTCTGGGCACAAACATCTATTTACTGTGCTGACTGCTGATCTATGAGCATCAAAGGGATTTAATATTTCAGGTCTGAATCCATGTCCAGGATTGCTATTACTACTGCCGTAACATCATTTGGGTCTGACTAGACAAGCAATTTTTTAGAACACCCCTGCCTACCTGCATAGTGTTTTCTACCAGTAGGAGGGTCTATTAATGAGGGAATCAATTAGCAAGGTCCTAAGGTCAAAATGATGATGAATCAGCTCTGTTTACTCGGAGATGTATCCAAATCCCGTGCACAAATGTCCCATGATAATTCATGGCCAAATCACCACCCACTTGTCACAATGTCCTTGGAGGAAGAGTTAGGTTAAAGAAATATTTTTATCCCTTCAGTCCTTCAGGGCTTTGCTTAAATCAGAGGCAAGAGATGCTGCCTGTGCAGTAGGCAGCAGCCATTTCTCCCCAGCTGCAAGCCTACTTTACATTTATCTAAATAAATAAGAGCACAATCAGCTTCCTTCAGAGCTCCCAGCATTGCTGACTCCTTGGTAAGGCTGTCAGGCACCACTGGAGTAGTACAGCCATCCACAACATCCTGGAGGAGGGCTCTGCTCTTCAGAGAGGTGATGGCCAGACCTGGGAAAGTGGTGCATGGGCCCCAGGCAGGGCCCCCTCAGCATGGAAAGATTGGCTCAGCTGGAAAAGAGGGAAAGCGTCCATCCCACCCTGCAGGGGGAATGCTCCCCTCTCGCTTTCCTTTCAAACCAGCCCCCAGCAATCCCCTGGTGACCCCTGTTCATTTGTGAGTGAGGCTGAGTATATCCATGAGGAACTGAACTTGTGCTCTCTGGAGGAGCTGTTCTGGGGTGGCCTCTCCAAGGGGCAGCAACTGAGAAAACACAGCCATGAAAGCACAGTATTTGGGGAAAACCCCATCTCACAGGCTTTTTCTGCTTGCTCTGAGAGGCAGGCATTGCACAGGAGCAGGGGGTGAAGCCTGAGTTTTGGAGGGATTGGCAGGCAATGCTAAGGGTCAGGGCTTGGGGCTGCACAGCTGCAAAGCGGGGCAGGACTCGCGGCTGTCTGGGTCTTGTGCAGCCATGGGGCAGCAGCCGAGCTCACCCCAAATCATGCAGAAATACAGAAGGGGTAAGAGCACAGCTGTCTAGCACCCTTGGGGTCTGCTGCCACTCCCATAAGGAGCCCTATGAGCTCCTCTTCCCAGGGAAGGTAAGTGGATCCTGGTGGGCCAGAGGGGTGTGAACATGGCCAGAGACTCTCAGATAGGGGAGATGTAGCAGGAAATCCCTTGGGTAAACTGCGCCTCTAGCCCCAAGTTCTGCATCCACATTCTCCTTCAGATATTTACATTTCTTTATGTCCATTTCTGCAACCTGTAGGCACAGGACTGGTAAAGGAGATTAAGACAGGACGAGGCTTTTGCTTACACAGAGTCACTTTCTGTTTCTAAATGCAGTTGGGAGGCAATCTCCTCTACCATGTAATGAATTATTTGATAATGCTGAAGTTTAAACAAAATATTTTTCCCTAAAACAGGAAAGAAACTGGGATCTACCAAGTACAGAAGAAGTACAAGCCTACTGGAAAAAAAGTATCTAATTTTTCTTCACATGGCTGAGATGTGGTATCAGCAATTGGAAGTGGCATTGTTCAGCATGAAGGAAAAGCCAGGAAAATGTGACAAGTCACATACAAGGACTTGTTAGCTGATGTAGCCAGTTTATGCTGAAAAAATGTGTAGAGCACAACCTTCTTAAATTTGTGCAGTTTCAAATTCTAAAAAAACCCCACAAAACAACCCACCCTGTTGGGCATGTTGTTTCCTTTCAGTCTGGCTTGCGGTTTGGGGTTTTCTTTCTCTGTTTTAAATATTTTCCATGTAGGTTGGCAGTGGAAAAACCCACTTAGCTCACCACCCTTTCTCACCATCCAGCTCCCGCACAATCCAGCACAGCCCTCAGCTCTCCCAGCTTGTACCCAGATGGTTTTGCAGCAGTCACAGCCAGCAAGGGAAGCAGGAAGCCTTTGGATGCAGGACCAGCATCCTTACAGGTGCAGACCATGTCATGCAGGTGCAGGTTTTCAGATCTCCAGTAGTGCCTTTCATGATCTGCACGAGATGGTTGGCACTTGACTCAGGTTGGAAAAGCTCAGCTCTTGTTCTGTGGTGACAAGTAAACTGCTCTCAGTCAGACAGAACATTGTGGTGGTGGCTTCCAGTCTGTCCCTTAGTTTGTCCATTGCAAAGCAGGCTTGTGAGACAGGTGTGTGTGGGTGATGAAGACCCGGAGGATGTCTGTAGCTGCCTCAAAGGGGCCCACACTGCAAACTTAGGAGAATGGCAGTACATAAGCTCTCACTGTCATAAATTAATTAACAGGACAGAGCAGACTCATCCCTTGTGTGGTGCTTTGGAAGCTGAACAAACACCATCATCTTGCTTCTAAGGGGTCAGCAAAGCACAGCTAGGTGCCAGCCCCTAGATGACGTGTGTTTTGGAACAAGGAAGGAAGTAGCTAAACACCATCCTTTAGACCTTCAGTGAGGGGTAAAGTACATTGGAGCAGACAGTGATGGAAAGGGCAGCCAAGGCTGGGTTGTTCCCCTGCAGAAGCTGCTGGGGAGTGATTCCTTGGCCACAAGTGACTCCATGCTCCAGAGCAGGGTGAAGTGCCTGGAGGTGTCCTGCCCGAGTCATGCTGCCTGTACCCCTGAGAAATACCTTCCCAAGGCAGCCCCAAAAGACCAGATGCCTGGTGTTTAGCAGCTTCTTGGGGCACAGCTCAAAAGCACCACAGGGTCCCTCCTCTTGGCAGTGATCAACAAAGCAAAAATTAACCAGTTGGAAGAGACACAGGCAGTCCTGGTGACTGGAGCAAGTGCCCAGGTTTGTTTGGAGCACCCACAGCAATAGAAGACAAGACTGGAGGAGGAATGGCAGTGGGGAACAAATAAAGGCTCTGTTGGGGACAGGGAGGTCCTTGTGCTCAAGGTAGCCCTGCCCACCATCTGGAGGAATGCCACAAGGGCAGAGCATGGAGCAGCTCTTCCCAGGCAGGCTGTTGCTGCTGCCCACTCTTTAATGCCAGATAATACAGAAAAATTTACTGGGTTTATTATCAAAAACACTTGCTCAATGTGAACACAAACTGGAGCACAGAGAGAAGGGGTGAGATAAGTAGGGGACATGGAAAAGGCCTCAGTGGCCTTGTTATCTGATAATCTCACTGATGACCACTTCCCTCGTTTTTCCTCAGCATGCTTCTTCATTCACATGGATATGACTCTCCCAGTGACATGACTGTGAAGCTACTTGGAAGTTACTGAGCAGAGAAACCCTCTCTGCCTCTTTGATCACAAAAATGGGGAAAGTTGGGCTTTGTGCTCTTTAGTCTCCTGTTAGGAGGCTTACTTAGGTGTCTGTTGTAGACTCTTTGCAGGATATATGCATCTGGTATGCTGAGAAAGGCAATGCTATCTTTGCAGGAAATACACTTTTCCTCTCCCTCCACCCCTTTTTTTAATGATCTCATTCCCAGAGCATGAAATGGCAGGTGGTTTCACACCACATATGGTCAACTCATAATGTGCATATCCACAGAACTAATATCCTGCCATCAGCAATGTGCTTTCTTTGGATCAGATTTGGAAAGTGATATAATCCTGGATGAATTGTTGGAGGGAGACACACAACAGTTTATCTGCCACTTTCCCCCTCTGGTGTCACAGTGGTTATGCTCAGCACTGGGTTCCTGTTTGTGTGGGGTTTGTGCTCAGCGTCACTCTGTGCTGAGATTTCTCACACTTGCTGTCAGCTGGCAAACACCTGGTTTTTGTGTGAGAGCCTAGGACAGGAGAGGAGAGATGTGCAGTGCTCTTCAGGGGGGGAAAAAATTGTAAAAAGCCTGTATTAGAACTCACACCTCCACAACCCGGTGGTAGAAGCAATAGTTAACGTTTCTTCAAGTGCCAGTAAAACAGGAGTGCAGCGTAAAAACGTGATTGCTAATACAAGAATGGTTAAAATAAACATATATGTGGGAGATGTTTTAAATAAAGAATATTTGTGGGAGAGAAGGAAAGGGGTAGACAGCTGTGTCATCCTCACAGCCCTCTCAGCACAGCAGTAGGGGAAGGTGACTCTCAGAAAAGTACACGTATGTTGCAATAGGTTGCACTGACATCATACCCACCAGTGCACCCTGTGCCTGTTTGGAAGACACTGGGATGTACTCGAAGGTGGTTTTGTGGCATCAAGCCACTTCCTAATTCACAAGAAGACAACCAAGTGTATCTCGTGCCACCAGAACTGACTCAGAGCCTGGATGGAGCTCTGCTTCTTTCCCCTCTGTGGCACTGGGGTTTGGTGCTGCTCTCCCAAAGCACAGTGCTCTGGTTTTGATTTGTTGGTACATCAGCTGGTCTAAATCTGCAGTTTGTCCGGCTTGCATGGTAATGTTTGTTTGACTTGAATAATCTTGCTGGGAGATTAATTTCTTGCTAGCAGGGCTCTCTGTATCTCTGAAACATATGAGTTTTCTCAGCACCTCCCAGGGCAGTTCCCAGGGAAGATGCAGAGAAACAGAGCTAACTTAATTATCTATCAACTAACAGTGAATAAACACATCTCACAATGAGCAAACAGCATCTCCAGGCCCTTCTGTCTCCTTTGCCTGCAAATTGTAGAGGAAAGAGAGAAGCCAAATGGGCCATCACTCAGTTTCCTAGTCTGGAAAATATCTAATCTATTCTTATTTGATGTTGTCATAACATTTCTGTGTAGGTGAAGCAATATTTGTGGAGGCATTTTTTGAATTTGCTGAAAACATTCGGAAATTGCAGGGGTTTGTTTCAATGAAAAATTTTAAAATATTTGAGGGATTGTCAATGGATCAGAGACCTCTATTTTTTTATTTAGTTATGGGGAACAAAGAGGTAGGATGTGTGTATAGACTAAGTGGAGAGCTGCTGTATCTCAGTATGGGAAAAGGAATCTAACACATGTCCACAAAGCCAAACAGATGGAAATACAGTTTACATAAAACCTGTGTGCAGAAGGCAGGGAACAATCTGGGGAAGGGAGGGGAAGGTCCAGAAGCAGCATAACTGTTAATGTGTGTTTAGTGCCATGTAGTTTTACAGTATTTTACAAGCCCTAGTGAAGGTTCACAATGGCCCTCTCAAACGACAGCTACAAATGTTGTCCTGCAGAGGAGATGTCTTGTTCTGCCTGAAATAACCCTATGCCATAAAACTGCACATTTATATAGAACAAACAAAACAGGGAAATGCAACCCCAGCCAGCAGGAAATCCTCAGATGCATGAAGGGAAATAGGTTGTGCAAGTGAGATGATTCCTTCATTATGTCACCTAATTCAAGGCAAAATATAACCCCAAGGTTATATTGCAGGGAAAGGCAAGTTAGCTCCTTTTGATAAGCACTGTTGGTGAGGGCGAATAGACAGGGGTGGCACAGACAGAAATATGTGCTTGGTTTTAATTTTGGCTGTTTCATAAACCACAGAGGAACTTTCATTCATTTGTCTTTTTGAAGGCCACACTGGATGGGCTCAAGACCAGGCTGCATGGGGCTCTGAGCAACCTGGTCTATTGAAGGTCTCCCAGACCATGGCAGGGGGATTGAAACTAGATGATCTTCAAGGTCCCCTCCCCACTCAAACCATTTTACGATTTGATGATGATGATTCTATGATTCTTTTCCCTATTACAACTTTGGGCAGGGTACACCTTAACTGATAGCATGGCCATCAAGTGCAGTGAGTCACCAGTGGATTGGAAAAGCCCTTGGGAAATTTCCCTCTCCTCCTTTGACTTGTTTTTCGCAGCAGGGGCTCTGCCTGCCCTCTGGGAGGACTGCTGTCAGCCGGGGGAGGCAGAGCCCTCTCTCCCTTCCCTTCCACTTGCCTCACTCCTGCCCCCAGCTACCATTGCACTCGCTGTGGAGGGTGGCTGAATCCCTAATGCACACAGTCTGGACTTTCTCAAACCACTTCATTATGACAGGGAAGACAAAGGCCTCTTGCTCGCTCTGGCTGTGCAGGTGTGTGCTTTCTCTCTAAGCCATCCTGCTCTGGTGCTTCTCCTTTAGCTCTCGGTTCATAGGCAGGTTAGCCTTTCCTCCTGGTTTGTCTTCTCTAACTAGTTTCCATTTCAGTGAGTCATCACACTCTTCTGTTTATTCCCCTTTGCATGTGGAAAAACATTTTTTCAGTGGATCTCACCATCTGTCAGGTATTGCTGCCATTGCCTGGATGGCTACACTGACAGCATGTGATGGAAGCATTTTCTGGACAGTAATCCAAACACTGAAGAATATTTCTTCAGGCAAAAATGTCCAGGAGCACAAAGATCAGAGAAAAGTACTGCAAGTTTATTCTCAAACATTTTCTCTGCAGATTTTACTCATAGTCAACTGTTGTCCACCTTCTAGCACTGTCAAAAATAATGTAGTCCCTCAGTGTCACCCCTGAAACACTGTTAACTTGTTATTGTCCTGACACCACAGTTCCAGGGGGAGGTAATATCTGTTTTTCCTGTAAATAACTGAGGATAAACACAGGTCCTGGAATAAATCTCAGGTGCTCCAGGCAACAATTCTCAAATAGTGGCACAGATCTTCACGGGTCACACATACCCTCTTACAATTGCAAATTAGGAAAACAGACCCAGACCAGCCGAGCTTCCAGATCAGGTGATGTGTGAACAGCTTTTCCCAAACCAGGGAAGACACCATGTGTTTGAGCTAAAGCAAATCCATCTGAGGGGCGCTGGCAGCTTGCCATACATGATGTGCAAGGAAAGACTGAGGAAGTTGGGCTGCTGCAGCCTCAGGGTGTTTCTCACTGCTGACTGAAGCTAACTCATGGGGCAAAACAGAGCCAGACTCCTCTCAGGGTAGGAAGAAGATAAGAATCAAGGAAGACAAATTGCAAAAAGGGAAATTTTGGTTGCATATAAGGAAAAACATTCTTCCCTGAATCCTAGTATCATAGAATTGTAGAATAGTTTGGATAGGAAGGGACCTTTAAAGGTCATCTAGTCCAAACCCCCCCCAATGAGCAGGGACATCTTCAGCTAAATCATGTTGCTCAGAGCCCCATTCAACCTGGCCTTGAATGTTTCCAGAGATGTGGCACCTCTCTGGGCAAACTGTGACAGTGTTTCACCACTCTCATTGTTAAAAAAAGTTTTCCTTATATCTAATCTAAACTTAGTCTCTTAGTTTAAAACCATTACCTCTTGTTCTGTCAGTACACACCCTGCAAAAAGCCTGTCCACATCTTTCTTAAGAGTCCCCTTTAGGTACTGAAGGGCTGCAATAAAGTCTCTCTGGAGCCTCCTCCAGGATGAACAATCCTAGCTCTCTGAGCCTGTCTTTACAGGAGAGGTTCTCCCATCCTTGAATCATATTCATGGACCTCCTCTGGCCACTCTCCAACAGTCCCACATCTTTCCTGTGTCTGAACGCAGCACTGCAGGTGGGCTCTCATGAGGTTTCACAAGCTCTTTGGCAGCAACACCAGCCACAGAAACACGTATTAATAGATTCAGTCCATCTGCTTTTTCCAGTGTCACTGCCCACATCTGGAAGGAGAGAAGAAAAAATAACCTGTGCTCCAGATCCCTTACCAACTGTTCCAAAACCCCAAAGTGTCTTTTGGTTGTGCTGTAAAAGTGTTCATGCACTGGAAAGGGTGCCCAGGGAGCCTGTAGTATTTCCATCCTTGGAGAGACTCACAGCTGAGCTGGACACAGCTCTGATGGCCTGATCTAACTGTGAAGACAGCTGTGCCTTCAGGGGAAGGTCAGCTCAGATGACCTTCCAAGGTCCCCATCAACAAAAACCATCCTGTGACATCCACTAAGGCAAAGAAAGACAGTGTAGAGCCCGGACTGGAGTGAAGTGAGTGACTATGATGGCAAGAACTTAATCTTCTAATTCTATTCTAATTACTCATTCAGGAATACACTATCAATATTATGGTCTAAGTTCAGCAGCAAAACAATCTCAAAAGCAAACAAGTTTAAAAAAAAACCCTTGGGACACACTAACACTGGACATCAAGACAACCTTTCTTGATCTACACATGGACACAGTTCCAGTGGCAATGAAGAAACCTGAAAATGTCCTGAAGAGACAACTCTAATTACCTCCCTTCACTAGGCAGCAGTGTGCTGTTTACAGAAAATCTTAAATTTATTGGAAGGTATAAAGAGTGGAGAAGAGGAGAATTTGTCGAATGTGGTGCTGACCCGTGGTGCTAGACATGTGCTGTGTAAAATAGTCCTTTCTCAAATTCTTGTTGTGAGCCAGTCACTACGGGAGAGAAAAGTGAAGTAGTTCCCTTTTGGATAAATCATTTGCAGTGCCTTACCCTCAGGTCACGTCTAAGGGGACAGACAGGAGAAGAGAAAAGGATCTTGTCCAGGATCTTTCTGCAGGAAGCCAAAAACTCCGTATTGCTTATGAAACATATTTTTGACTTTTTGAGGAAACATTTCTCAGCCAAATGCTTTTCATTTCTTGAGCACAATTAAAGGAAAAGGAAGAGGCAGGCTTGGTTTGATCAAAATAGATGCAGATGCTGGAGAAGAAGAATGGGAAAGGTTGTCCACTGGAGCAAAGAGGACAGAACAGCCTGTTGCATGTGGGCACAGCTGGAAAGAGCCATGGATCCACAGCCTTTCTGTCTGAGGCTGGAGCCAATTCACTTTTTCATGTGGAGGAGGACAGGTTACAATGACTCTTGGTCCTAAGCCCCAGGGATGCAAGAAATGAACACAAAAGTGAAGGCAGTTATTGCCTAGAACATAATTAACTGTTTCCAGGATCTCTTTTCACAACTACATCATCCAACCTCTGTGTGACAGGGGCGGTATTTGCTCTCTAATTTAGTATATATTGCTCTTGATTATAATTTTTTCTGCAGTCATTCAAGATACTCTATGCAAGCATAGGAAACAGGACGTCTTGAGCTAAATAACTTCCTGTCTAACTGCAGAAAGTAGAAGACAGGATATCAAATAATTTGGTGAACATGATTTAGCTAGGCAGCACTGCATCCTAGGCACAGAGGTCAGGTATATGGAGTCATAGCAGAAATCCATACACCCCGAAATAGGTGACTCTTCTTCAGGCTTCCTGAAGTACAGAGAATGTGCTCTTGTGCCCAGAAACACACCGGGCTACACAAGATTGTTAAAAACCCTCACACCAGCCACAACAAACTGCAGCAAAACTCCCCACTTCATTGGAAAAAGCACCTTTGATCAGAAAGCATCTGCCCTGGGGTGGTGGGAGAAACCCAGCAGAAATTTATAAATGTAAAACTTTTCTTTGTTGTTCTTTCTTAACAGTGACAGAAGTGGCATCACTCAGTGCAGGTCTACTTGTCTTATGCAACTAAGATAACCACAAAAATCCTTCAAACTTGCAGCAATAGGCAGTAGGTTCCTGTTTCTGAGTTCTCATTCATTGTTCCCCTCCCCAGTAGGTCTCAGTGGGGTTGGCAGCCTCCAAGCTTGCAGAGGCAAGCATGTGGCAACCTTGGTTCAGTGTGACAAGGGGCATGTAGAAGAAATATCCTCACGTTCTTAGTATTGCCTTGTTAATGAGTGACCCAACAGGGCCCTGTTTTGTGCAGTGCTGTTCTCTTAGATCCCCACTGTATAACACGTACACAAACATGCACAGCTGCTACAACTTCTTCTGCTAAAGGCCCCATCAGCTAAAAAGTGCTAGAGCTGCTACTGCCTGTGATGGTCCCCCAGACACTTTCTCACCACAACAAATGTTATAACCTTTTGCTCTGAGAGGAAATATGCCCCAGCTTTTCCAAGAAATTACAAACCAAAGCATCCCAGCACAAAGGAACTGTTCCAGCAAAGGGCAGATATGAGGAGTTCTATTTATTCAGTACCATTATATGAAATTATTTCTAAATGAAATCCTTTCACTCTAAGTGGAAGAATAAACACAAATATTAGCTGAGTTGGTCTTGATGAGTTTCCTAGTACCTCGGGGTTTGTCATTATCATGGTTGAAAACAGGGAGAGGGAGAGAGAGGGAAAATTCGCCATTCTTCCTCCTGTTGTTCAGAGAAAAAAAACCTAAATAAATCGATGAATAGTTTCCCTGCAAGTGGTATGTATCAAAAGCAACAAAAGCTGGCTATTAAAGAATGTCCTTTGTTGCAACTTGAGCAGAAATGTCACATCACAGAAAATACTTAAATAATTTCAAACAGGAGTGAGGAGAGATTTTCTATTTGAGCAAAGGAAAAAAGAGGCAAGGACTTCAAGATCTTTTCTGACTTACCAGACTGACTTCATTTTTATGGAGATTAGTATAAACCACAGATATTCCCAGCATCTCCTCACTCCTGCTCTGACATCTCAAAAATGCTGCATTTTCACACTGGCATCTGCTGAAGGCAGGTTTTATTTCCAGTTCTGCACTTCCAACAAAGCCAGCAAAAAATGGTTTTTGTAATGGTTTGAGTAGCAGGAGGTTAAAACGCCTTCTCAAGATTTCAACAACAGACTGGCACCTCGGTGGCTGTGCCAGGGCACCACGTCCCCCTCTCCATCATGGCCATGGGAGATGGATGCAGCTTTCCAAACCAACCTGCTCCTCTGACTTTGCTAACACCTGACGTCAGGTCTGTGCTGATGTGAGCCACTTCATGGCACAAGTGAACATCACACTGCAGTCCTGTGCCATGCTGAGGCGAGCACTGGCATGCAGACCCCCCGCCAAAGCAGCGCTGATCTGTGCGGGTTTTCAAATCAAATTCCTGCAGTCTTGCCTCACTGAGTTACATGGTTGCTGCTCAACACAGCCCTGTCCAAAGCCCCTCGTGCTAGGAAGGCTGAGGGTGAGAGCACACCTCACCCTGCTCAAGGCCTCCTCCCAACACCCTGGAGGAGAAGAGGGAGAGTTGTTGTGGGCAGCTCCACAGGCAGCTGATGGGTGCTGAGTGCCCTGGGTGGGTGCTGAGGCACATTGCTGATGTCTGCTGCTCCCTGCTCTCTCCCAGCAGAAACCTGCCTACGCCACCTCAATGCCTGGTCTTCTCTGTGAAGCACAAGAGGATGGAGAATTCAGCACCAGGAAAACACTGTTCTTCCTCCTGCACTTGACCCTGCATCCCAGGGGTGCCCTTTGCCTTCCAGGCAGCACCAACCAGGTCTTTGCCAGGCTTGAAAACCTGGTGCATCCTTCCAGGAATGCCTCCAGGGGAAGATGACCTGCAGTATATGTTGAATTCCTGACATTTTTGGAGGAAAAGAGATAAGAGTCTTATCTCTTTTTTTAGGAAATCAGGACCCTTTTTTTTTCAGAGAGGGGCTAGATCTCATGACTCCTGTCTCTAATGACTGTACATTTGGACTTCCAGCACTGTCCTGTGTCGCTGTCATTCATGACAAATCTGTAGGGCTGCATTCATAAACATGTATTTCTGGGCCCTTGAAAAATACAGCTACAAATCAGAAGAGCACTTTCAGCCTTAATTAGGATAAGCCTGTTTTCTGCTGTGATGTAGGGTAATAGAAGAGCACAGTGAAAAAGTGGTTAAAGGCATGGGAAAACTTTCATAGGAAGACAGATTGGAAAGAGAGAACCTGTCTAGTTTGCAAACAAAGTGAGTAAGAAGGACATGCTACATAAAATATGAACAGGCTAGAAACAGTAAATCCTTCATGCTTTCTTCTAGTGGAAAAATAAGGTGTTCAGTGAAGCTGATACTCTGTAAATGCAAAACCTAGGAAAAAAATGTAATTTTCACACAGCACACAATCAGCTTATGAGACTCAGGATTTAATCCAGGAGCTCAGCAGAACCCAAGGAGGGAGTATGTGTTGTACAGAGGAGGATACTCTCAAGTACTATGGAAAAAGTTGAATTTGCAGCTGGAGAACTACAAGAATTTGGGAGGGACATAAACTCTCTTGTTCCAGGACATAAGATAGTCACTAGTGGAGAGTAAAGGCAAAAGATTCAGCTGGGGCCATTTATTTTACAATAGCTCGCTGCAGGTTGTCTGTGCAGTACTCTGAAGCATTGCTGAGAGCCAGAGGCAGCCAGAGCTACAGTGTCACACCACCAGGAGCTGCATTCTCTCAGGACCATGGGCTCCTGGGGGCTCCATACGTTCATTTCTGGGAATGGTAGCACAGCTGGGGAGCATCATCCCACACATACAGCACGGATTTCAGCAGTTCCTAACATAAACCTATCCCATAAGGCAGGGGAAAGAGGAGAGGAACGTGCAAAACCAGTAGAGACTTCAATAACACAGGCACGACCTCTGATCCAGTAGTATTAAAACGAAGCATGTTTTAGAATCACTGCATCTATGGCATTGCCCAGTTTGACTTCCATGAGAAGGTCACAGACTTGTATTCATTTATGACCATAGTGAGGGTAATAACTCCTGCTTAAGTAAAAGATAAGTTTTCGAAAAGCCACCAGACTTCTGAATAACTGAACTAAAGCCCCTTTTCTCCTGTCTGCTCATGGTTAATTTTCCATGTTATTTCTGTTTCAGTTATATATATTTCTGTGAGCCAGAATGCTCTTTGCTGTAAGTGAATAAAACTCTCATTAATATATCTTGATGGCAGCAATAAATCTTGCCCAGCATCTGCATTGCACCTCAGTGAAAACATACTTACCCTGCAGTACAGACTCAGTCACAAGATGATGCTGTTTCTTGGTACTAATACAGGATTTTATATATTAGAAGCACTGTGGCTAATATTAGCTAATGATAAGGTAATTAATCCAAATTTAGATGCCAATATGATTTCGTTTTTGTGTCTGAAAGCTTTTAAGCTTCATACAGGCTACCCTGCTCAATTAGCTGAACTCTCATTAAATATTGCAGTCTGCTACACATCGTCTCAGACAGAAGAAACAACATTATTAACCACTGATGGTATTTGATACAAATAATAGCTTTAGCGGTTGTCTGTCTTTGTCAGCGATGACAACCAGCAATTCCTTCTCCACATTAATTTTAATGACGACTTGTAATATGAAGCCTAGATATAGTGATGAAAGTTTTCACTTGCACAGAACCAGGGGAGCCAGGATGGCCTTGTGGCCTTTTTTTTCTTGTCTCTTAGAGGCCAGATAGGAATATTTTGTAATGCAATCTCATCATCATATCTTGTCTTTTATCAGTTGTGCAACAGATCCCTGTGAAACCAATGGAAATTTGGTATTTTGGGGGTTGACCTTTCTAGACAGTTCTCTACAAGAGCTGTCACTACTTAATATTGATAATCTAACATCAGACTTTCACAGGTCAGAGGGCCCCACTCTGCTCAACCGCTGCTCTACCTTGCACCGTAGCAGGTTTGGTCACCCACTCCATAAGCATCGATGTGAACTACCTCCCCTTTAGTCTTGGCAACTTTATTCCACACCAGAAAATCCATTGATTTTCTACTTAGCCACGCAGTTGTGGTCATCAGGGTTTACATCACCAAGAGCAGCGAGATGTCCCACTTAATCTCTGGGGTGTATAGGCTCTTTCTGACGCAGGCATTCGTCAGCTGCAGTCACAAGCATAAGGTGGAGCAGGTACAGCTGTGTTACCCTGTTTTTCACTGCAAGTTCAGCACCTCTTTTCTACCCCAGCTCCACCCAAAGCTTTTAGGGACCACTGTAGCTCTGCCAGCTGTGAGTGCACCACAGGCTCAGTGAGAGCAGCAACATTGGGGATGCACTGAGGGAAACTCCTCATCGAGGGGGCACTCATCAGGTACCTCCTGAATGAGCCACTGTCCTCAGTGGTGCTTATGCTATACCTTGCTGTAAAGTTTGATTCTTCCCATTTATGTGAAGTTCATGTCACCTCTGGGAAAGATGAAACAGACTCTTTTATGGCAGCTTGTCCATATTCTTTCTCATACTGAAATTCTAAGTCAGTGGGAGGGGCATCAGATTTCCCTGCACTTCAGCTCAGGAGAAAACAGCTCTGGGCCCTGAGCCACATTGGCACAGTTCTGCAGCTACAGCTTTCCGAACATCCACACCTGCCTCTGTGTTACCAGCTTGTCACTTCTGGACTGCAATCCCAAGTGCTGGTGACGTGGAAGTGAGGGAAGGAACAGCAGGCGTTGCACGAGTTGGAGCGAGTGAGTTGGAACGGCCATCAGCTATGGCAGGTTGCCTTGCCTGTTCTTACCCAGAGCAATGATCTCACCTTTCCTAGCTCGGTCACTCTGCCTTTGGAGGCCGGGAAATTAATATTTCTGCTGGTTTTGTCTGCCCTACCAAAGTGCATTCCATGCATGAAAATATGAGATAGGTTTCTCTCCAGCACTAACAGATGATTGTTCAAGATACATCCCCAGAGGGTCCTTATAATAAATAAAGCCATTCAGGGGTGACTATCTTTTGAAGGTACTGCACTCAGTTAGCAGAAGCACTTTGATGGTGCCATTCCAGTACAACACATTTAATTTCTTCTGATGTTCAGATCAGTTACAGGATAACACAGACAGGTCTTTCTGTACCCCCACAGTGTCACTGCTCATGAGGAAATAATCCAGATGCTGAAACATGAAAAACTTGTTATGTCACCCAGCACTGATGAATAGCATGGAGCAGATCCAACATCCTGGTCATGTAACACCCATCAAGATGACAGAAACCAGGTTTCATGCCCTACACTAATTATTTTTGCACAGTTGGATGTGTCATCCCTAGGAAAATCTATTTCTTGTATCTAGTTAGTCTTTTATGTACACACAAGCTCAGTAAAGTCCTTACAAAAAAATTTGGAATGCATTATTAATAACAAAACCAGTTATGATCTATGGAACAGGGTGCTTTCTTGCATTCCTGCCCATAATCCAGGAAGAGTATTATTAGTCTTATCTAAATAGAGCTCTTATTTTTTCTCTGTACTCTTCCTGAAATGCAATCTGCCTCACAAAAAAGGCAGCAATTATCCCCATTTTTTTGATTCCTTTTCATTCAGTTCTCTGCTGCTCATGTGCATTCCTATAACACATCTGATGTTGATGAAGGTCTTCTGGTGCAATCACATGGGATTCACTGCTCAGAAACCTGGCAATGCGTCTGTTAATTTGTTATGCTATAGATGTACACGTTGCTCTACCCAGTGTAATCTAATGATAATGAGTTTGCCACATAGGTATGCTTTAATACTGTGATAAACACCTTGATTATAGTGTGACAGAGGTCTAGATCTGCTTTTCAAAACACTTTATTTCATAAATTATCTATTTACTTTCTTGTCACTATGTGAGAAAAGGCTGTTTATTTTCCTGCCATATTACTGAAGAATTATTGCTTTGATGACAAAAGAACTGAGCGTGGGAACCAGGGCACCATTTCCCAAACCAGAACTGAAGGGGTGATCTGAGAACCACAAACCAGCATTTCTGTTGTCCACTCTGTTAGATATAAATGGTACAAAAAGGAGGAACAAACACAGTTTTTGCAGAGGAAAGACTTACCTTGGGAATTGCTAAAATCCATCCTCACCTCGGAACGATTCAAAGCTTGTCTGGACCCAGGCAGCCCAAGTACCCTGGTCCAAGCTGGCCCTGCTTCCAGTGGGCAATTGGATAGACAATCTTCACATATCCTTTTTGATGTACACAATTCTCTGATTCTATATTCCCTCAATAATGAGAAAAATGCATGAATGCCATACAATAACTAAACTTCAAAATTCATTGCCACTGGACATCATTCTGATCAAAAGCAAAAACGATTTTAAAGATAAAAGCCATCTTAATTGTGGGAATACCAATGGCAATTAAATACCAATGGCAATTAAATGTAGTAATTTGTGTTCAACCTCTAGCACTGGAAGTCCCTGCAGTTTAAATTACATGAAGCTAAGAGCTGCTACCTCAGACAGCTCAGTCTTGTAAGCCTGGACTTCTCCTGTACATGCTTCCTCTGAATTCCTGCTGAAGTTGTTGGAAGGGTGGCAGCATTAAGTGGGCTTTTATCCCGACTAGTGTAGCTGCTTTTATGTACAAAAGTGATGAAAGTGAATGGTGCACTAGGCGGTGCAGGAGTGGTAAGCAAGGCAGCAGCAATACCAGTGTGAGGCAAGGCTTTTTGAAGCTAATTGTCTTCAATTAGCCTTTCACCTTTGAATAAAGACAGACTGCTACTGCCAAAAAATGCCTCTTGAATATTCATTTAAATTAACTTCCCTTGGCCTGCTTTTGTCTTGATGAGATTCGCTTTCTCTGAACACTCACACAGGATGGCTGCTCTGGCATGGAGGGCTGTGAATGGGACTGTCAGAGTTTCGTGCCCAGTTGTTTGTGAACTAGAAGTTTTCGATTTATTCACAAAACATTGATGTCAGAAGCAACACGCTGGAGCAGTGTTGACTTTTTTGAGCAGCCTCAGTAAAACAACTTGATTTCCAGGGAGTTGTTACTGGCCCAAGGGGATTTTGAAAGAGAAAACTGGGAATACTGTTTGGCTACAAAACCAAACAAAATTAAAAAATACATGAAACTGTACAGTCAAGGGAGAGAAGACTAAACAACCCAAGTAAGTCTTACTCATTACAAATCATTTGCACATATTTTCCCCACTGGGTTGAACTCAATGATTATGATTATGATGATTTCTCATAATCCATCACATATTTTGGGAAACAAGACGTTATGTAGTGGCTGAAACATACTGTCTCACACTCCCCTAGTTCATGTATTCACTTATTCACAGTCTTCTTGAATATCCCTGCAGAAAGTCCATGATCTGGCCCATGTGAGTCAGAAGTTCTGACTGGCATGGAGAGGTATGTCCCCAGAACTGACACATGCAAAGAAACTGGAATAGCATTGGAAACCCTGTGCTTTAAATGCAGCCTTGACGTTTTTCCTTCCCTACACCATTCTGCCTACAGTGTCAGGCTGCTTGGTTCCAAATAAGCCAGAGTCATAAGGCTCCATAAATCTTTTCTTAAAAGACAAATCTTAAAGAGCCTTGTGTGGTGGGTTGACCCCAGCTGGATCACCCCAGCAGGTACTCACCACAACTGCTCTAATATTCCCCTCCTCAGCTGGACAGGGAAGAGAAAGCTTGCTAAAGGCTTGCAGGTTGAGATAAGGACAGGGAGAGATCACTCACTAGTTACTGTCACAGGCAAAACTAACTCAACTTGGGGAAATTAATTTCATTTATTTCCAATCAAATCAGAGTGTGGTAATGAGAAATTAAAAATAAATCTTAAAACACATTTGCCCCACTCCTCCCTTCTTCCTGAGATTAACTTTATTCCTGATTCTCTCTCTCCCTTCCCTACAACCCCCTCCTTTCCTGTGCTGCTCACCAGTAGCACAGGAAGACAGGGAATGGGGGCTGTGGTCAGTTCATCACACATTGTCTCTGCAGCTCCTTCCTCCTCAGGGACTCCTCACACTCTTCCCCTGCTCCAGTGCGGGGTCTCTCCCATGGGAGACAGTCCAGTTCTTCACTCACTGCTCCAGCACGGATCTCTTTCCACGGGGCGCAGTCCTTCAGGAACAGTGGTGTCAACAAACCCGCTTCAGCATGGACTCCTCTCTTCATGGGTTCACAGGTCCTGCCAGGACTTTGCTCAATCACAGGCTTCCCAGCTTGCTTTGGTCACATCCACCTGCTCTGGTATGGGTCTCCTCCATGGGCTGCAAGTGAATCTCTGCTCCACCATGGACCTTCATGGACTGCAGGGGCACAGCTGCTTTACCATGGTCTGCACCATGGTCTGCAAGGGAATCTCTGCTGCAGTGCCTGGAGCACCTCCTGCCCCTCCACCTACACTGACCTTGGTGTTTGCAGGGCTGTTCCTCTCACCTCATCTCACTTCTCTCTCCTGCTGCAGTTTCAATTGCACAGGTTTTTGTTCCCCTCTTAACTCTGTTATCAAGAGGCACTACCAACTGTTGCTGATGCGTTCAGCCTGGGCTGGCAGAGGTCCGTCCTGGAACCAGCTGGTGTTGGCTCTGTTGGACACAGGGGAAGCTTCTGTCAGCAGAAGACACCCCTGAAGCCCTGCCACTACCCAACCCTTGCCACGCAAACCCAGCACACCTTGGCAGCGTACCAAGCCTTCCTAGCCCCTACCTAAGTGACAATAGTTACACCTGACTGCCCTACACAGCTTCACATGCAGCATGTAAGAGTTGTCTTGACAGCTCCCCAGTCATTGGAAACCCATATAACTATTCAAGGCACATTTTGTTCCTCCACAAATCATCCACACATTTCCTTTCCTCCATAAATGCTGTGATAACAGCTGAAAAGTGAAAGCAAAATAAAGCTGTGTGATACATGTGAAATGCAAAATGGTTGCTCTGTGCTGGTACCATTTGTACACTCCTTTTTCCCTATCACCCACAAAAAGGGGGTCATCAATAGAACAAGGCAAGAACTGTAAGGGAGGGTGATGCCTTGTATTAGATGAACTGGTACAGTCCAGCTAATACATCTGGTACAGTTTAGCTCTGACAGCAGATTCTTTTAGCCATATTTGCATTGAAGTTCCAAGCTTGGAACATACAGATCAGAAGTCCAGAGATAATAAAAAAAGGGACATATACAGAACTACTGATCTGCCACTAGGGTCTCCTGCAGAGGAAACAACTCCTCTGTTTCCTGGACAAGATGCAAACAGAAACCAACATCAGCTCAAGGACAAGCAGGACTCAGGGCAAGCAGAAGACCTCAGCTGGAGAGAGCTCTTAGTTCAGAGCCTAGTCCTGTCAGGTGCCATGTACAGTGAGGGAAGGGCTAGCAGCATCACGAGTCCTTAAGAGAAAACAAAACAAACCAATGAAACCACTATTACTAAAGAGGACCAACACTCTGTGTCTTTGGACGGATCAGGAGGGTGGTTTCTGCTCTGAATAGCCATCAAAAAGTGCTGCACAAGATGGAAAAGGGTACAACCACTCCCTTGGAGTGAAACAGCCCCTGGAGATGAGGGGCAGTCCCAAACTTCCCTGTTCAGCCCTGCAAGCTTGCTGCCTTCCTGGTACAGGTGGTCATGAAAACTGCTGGGAGAGGGTCTCTTTTTGCACATTAGTGCACTTGACTCTGATGTGTTGACATCTGGAACTTTGTAGATCAACAAGGGAACACTAACTGCCAGATGATTCATTGGAAGATAAATGCTTCGGTCTTAGAGCCCTTGTGTGACTCTCCATCATTTGTCACAGGCCTTTCAAAGCTCTGGAAGCACAGGGAGAGGGTGTGGTTTAGTCTTGAAGGGGCTGATCTGGAGGTGAACACAGCTGAAACTCTTCTCTGTCTCTGTGTGCACAAAGAGGTGTACACACAGATGTGGTCACACATGAATGCACACACATGCATGCAAATTTATTTTCACATGAATTCAATTTTATACCAAACATCTGTGGGGAAGAATCAGGCTGAACCTCTGTTTAAAGCAACAACATGGGACTGTAAGCACACTTTTCTTATCTGCCTTAAATTTATATAAAATCCTTGTCCCATTCCCTATCTGTAGGAGTGGACAATCTTCCTCTACCCCTCTGAAGATTCACCTTAATTGTAATGGCACCTGTCCCAAGAATGCTCCTTTCTTTTTGAGCCAATTCCAAATCCCTCAGGGGTTAAAATTCATTCATATCAGGATAGGAAAGAAATCTGTTCTTTGTGCAAGTGGTTCAGACTAGATAACATCAGATCTGGCTGTCAGATCTCTAACACATGACTAAGAATAATAATAATCATGAGAGAACATATTGCACATCATCTTTGGTCCAACCAAAACAATCCCCAGGCTCTTGCTCTATGCCCTGTGGCCTCAGCCAGAGCTGAGATGGTTAGATCAGGGCGAGGATGATCATGGCCCCTGTGGTGGAGCACAGCAGGGCTGGACTCATCAGCATGCTGAGAGAGGCCCATCCCAAAATGGAAAGCATCTCAGAAGGCTCATTTTAATGGTCTGTAGATGAATAAGACTGCAAACCAAAAAATATATCATTATCTGGGCACATCTTGTAATCCTTGTTCAAACATTTTGCGTAATTTGCTGCTACTTTCAACTTCTCTGTCCCCCATGTGGCAATTTTTGACAAAGGGGAAACAGTAAATGATCTATTCTTGGAACATTTTCCATTGCTTATTCAGACCAGACTCTAATTCAAAGGATAAAAAGCCCATACAATCAGGGGTATGAATAGGACTGCCTGGTGGAAATCAGCCCACCGTTTAGTTGCAGACTGGTTATGGTTTGTTACCTCTCGCCCCTCGAGCTTTGGGGACGGGGAAGGAACCTTCCAGGGAAGCAAGGTGAGTCAAAGATCAGTCTCATTAAATACAACTTGAGCACACGTTTGTCACTGACCACTTAGAAATGATGAAGAAAAAGCAAGGAAAGGCACAAAAAATGTCTTTTTCCTACCTGCATGCTTGTCTGGTTATAGGATGTATCTGATGCAGCAATGTCTCAAAACTGCCACTTAAGATCACTTCCGTGATCTTGGAATTTTTTTATATGATATAAACCTTGCTCTGAAGTTTCAGAAATTTTTGCTACTACAAAGAGCAGCTGTGCATTGCCATTAATGGATATGCTGAAAAAGGATGGGTCACTGTCTTGCTTGCAGACCTGTCTTTGCTCTCCTGTGAGCAGCTGTGGAGCTGAGCTGTTCCCCTGTCAGCTGAATAGAAAGGCTTCTGCATTTTCCAGGGAAAAAATTCCCCGTTCAGTGGATGCAGATGTGGGCAATTTTTCACATACAGAATTTAGTATACATTTTTTAAATGTCAAAGGTGTAGAGAGAGGGGATCCATTTTCAGAGGAAATTAGTGATTTTGGTGTTCATGGGCGTCATAGAATCATGGGAATGGTAGGGATCTTTAAAGGTCATCTATACATCTGTGCAATGAGCAGGGACATCAACTAAAATCAGGTTGCTCAGAGACCCAACCAACCTGATCTTGAATGTTTCCAGGGAGGGGTCACCCGCCACCTCTATGGGCAACTTGTTCCAGTGTTTCACCACCCTCATTGTAAAAAAACTTCATCCTTATATCTAAATTGATTCTCTTTCAATTTAAAACCATTGTCCCTTGTCCTACCACAACAGGCCCTGCAAAAATGTTTGTTCCCATCTTTCTTGTAGCCCCTATTAGGTATTGGAAAGCTTCAACAAGTTCTAAATGGAGCCCTCTCCGAGATGAACAATCCCAGCTCTCTCAGCCTCTCAGCCTGTCCGCACAGGAAAGGTGTTCCATTCCTCTGATTACCTTCATAGCCCTCCTCTGAGTTCAATCCAACAGGTCCAAGTTGTTCCTGTACTGAGGACCCCAGAGCTTGATGCAGCACTCCTGGTGGGGATCTCACCAGAGTGGAAAACAAAAAGTTACTTTTTTCTCCCCTCAAAACAAAATCAAACCTTAAGCACTAATATTCATGTATAAACACTAAAACATTTGTTGCCTACAAGTGACTATCTGACTAATTCTGATCATAAACACATCCCATCAACATCATCCTTTTTTTTCTGATGAATTCAATTGCATTTTTCTATGTATGCAATAAATGTTAATAAAACCATGCCGGGGGGAAGGAGAGTGCCTTGTGACATGTATTGACACTTCCTTATTTGCGGAAGATGCTAAGAGATTATTGAAGCACTTTATCATTGTCTTGGGCTGGCACAGGGTGGTTTCAGCCATGCTGTGACTTACAGGTACCCCCTTGCTCCACGGCTCAGCTGGGAGCTCTCCAGTGGAGCAGTGAGTATGGCTCAGAGGGCTTCACCCCTTGCCTTCTCTCTGTTCCCCATGGCAAGTGTCAGCTGCTACCCTGTGCTCTGCTTTTATTGCATCCAAGCTCCATCCACACTGAGGGGCTGGTTCAATGAGTTAGCAGGGTACAGACAGTGGTCAGTTACCAATGCTCCCAGGATTTTCCAAGAAACATCTCTGACTGCAAGGAAGGGTTTAATAGAATTGTCAAGCTGATTTACAAATAAGGCTGCTGTCTGGTGCAGGTGATGGTGCTGATACAATCTTTGTGTCTTGGAGTTTATTTGCAGCATGGATGTTGGAGCATATTTATTTGATAAAGGGAAAGAAAAGAATTACTCGTGCTACTACTGGATTTATATGAGGCTGATGTACCAAGTCAGGCCAAGGCAAAATCCCCATGTAGTGTTGCAGATAAATGATGGATGGATTGGTCTTCTCTGGGCAGAGTGCCAGGGCTTGTCCTAGGGAGCCCCACTACTGTGTTTTAAATGGTGTAGTAGTAAATAAAACATGGATAAACTGACCTGTTAAGTATATATGAGGAGCCCATTTACTCTGTATTCCCTAAATTGGAGGCAGATAATCTCCTTTATCTTTGTTTACACTCAGCTGCACACAGGTTTCTTGGGAGGAAAGCAGCTTTCCCTGCGACGCAGAATGCAATTACTGAGAGATTGTCCCTGTGCCTCCAATGGCTCCCAGTCAGCAACTGAGCCACAGGCATTGCCAGCGAGGAGAGTTGCCAGGAGCTTCTCAGGGATATGCCAGCCCTTTGCACTTCACATCGTGACAGGCCAGTGAGATGTGTCCTGCTATCCTGCTGCCCTGCTTCTGAAGAGTCTGTGTCTAATGGTGGAGAGATGTAAGATCAATCCTCTTTAGCATCAGTTCTTTCATTTTGTTTTACTGTCTTCTGTGGGTGTGACCAATTCCCTCCTTCACTGCTGCTGTTGTAAAGTGTTTATACTCTCCCATCTCTCCCATCAAGTCTCTCTCCTCACCCTGTGCAATCATTCCACAGTGCACAATTCAAGTTTTGCATGTCTAGCTTTCTCTTCTGCTCCTCATGTTTCTCTTAATTCCTTGCTGCCTCGGTGATTTTCTCTTTGCCACTCTTAGCACTTCTTAACTAATTTTTCACTCAGTTTTGTAAAGAGCGAGAAACAGAAGAGCAGGATCGTGGAGCACCCTTGTCGGCAAGAGTCCCACCCTGTTCATCACCTTTATTCTTGGATAGCTCTGTTTGTCTCCATATCCCTGTGTAGCATAACATGGGCTCTATGCCATATACAGAGGACTAGCCAGTGTCTCTGCCTAGAACCCCTTGCACTGGACTCAAAAACATGTGTTTTTAACCCTTTGCATTGTAGGGCTACACTAGGCAAAGTCAATCTGACTTTTGTCAGACACACCTGTGTTAGTTATTCTAATTGCTTAGCTTTCAAATTCTGACTACCACAGGAATTGCCTGAGCTCTTGGATTTGATGTGGAGTTTTCTATTTCTAATTTTTTTTCTTTTGGGATCAGACCAACACAATGAAAGTGATTTCAAATAAGTATTTCAAGTTCCATTACAGATTTCAATTCTGGTTTAAGATAAGTTGTGATGATTGTGGAAAACGATCGAAGATAGGCAGACTTAACAAAAACAGAGGTGAATACACTATCAGGAAACCATGACAGGTGAATAAATTGTGGAGTAATACAAATAATTAAAATAAGAGAGGATGGTAATCATAACTGTCAGTGCTGACAGCAATTTCATATCAAAGAAGCACTGTTCAGCGGAGAGATAGGATCAGCCACAAACTAATAAAAGAACAGTATGAAAGAATTGTACACTAAGCCAGGGGAAACAGCTGATGGGCTCAATGTCTGCTTAGACTCTTCTGCAATAAAGCTCAACAATGTCTCAAGGGTGGCAGTGATGGGCAAGAGATCCTCATGTGCTTCTTTAAATGGGCTTTCTGACACTGAGGCCACAAAGCATAGAGGCAATGAAATGACAGATAATATTCAGCTTTGCTTTCTCTGCTCCTGGCACTGAATGAGATTTGCTGTCCTGAACTCAGGAAAACCAGAGAGCAGCTCTTGGCTTGGGGATGGGATGAAGACTCATTCAAATGCCTTTTTTACATTCCTCAAGGCAATGAGGGGACAAAATGTTCCTGTATTGAAGGGTTCATGTTTGATAGCCACACTGGGGTCTGGGCATTCTAGTTACTTGTCTACAACTCACTAAATATGCTGTTTCCCTGCACAATCAACAGAGTTATGCTTATGACTCACTCGGCTTTGTGGTTTATATCTGATAGCAGACTTTGGCTTTATATCATTAAGAACCAGGAAATTAATAGAAAATTATCCCATTCCTTGAACAAATTAGACGACTGCCACCAGTGTCCGAACAAGAGAAAAATGCCTGGAATTATCCTTATCTGATCTAATTTGAATTTGTGTGCAGTTGTTAAAGAAAAACCTATGCACCTCTAGCTGTAATCACTCAAAGGGGCGAAGGCATGGCAAGCATTTTATATGCAGGCCTACACAAGTAACACCAATTAACCTGCCCTGATCAGTTCTCTAGAGAAAAAATTGTTATTGATGAGTTCTTGTAATAGTAATGACTGCCAAGAGAGAATTTTTCCCTGAAAAAAACCAAAAAACATAACCAAAGATTGCCATAAGAAGAAAAGGACAATGAAATGTCAGGGAGAAGAACCAGTCAAGTAGCAACAATATTTAAAAGTTTTGATTTCAATTTTCAATAGGAAGCAAAGAAAATGAGATTAATTTGCCAAGGATGTTCTCACCACTGTGAACTCAGGGCCTCTGGTCTGCCAGTTTCCAGACACTGGAACTTCCTTCCTGCAGGCATGAACAAAAGGAGGTGGCTGGTCATTAGCTGGTCTGAAGACGAGAGTGGGATCCGGCTTTAGTTCTTACTGGATTATTATCTCCGCTTAATTAAAATGCCCTATAACATTATTTCTCCTTTAGAAGAAAGAGGCCTTTGAAACCTGAAAGAGGCTGTTAAACCTCAAGACTAGGTAGGAGAACTTTCATCCTCAACAACCCAAGAAAAGGGAAGGCTCATTTTTCCAAATCAGAGGAGCGAATCCAGGAGTATATTTGCCAACTGGCTCCAGAAAGGAAATCTTTATCCTCGAGATGAAGCCAATTAGTGAGGCTCATGACTACATGTTCTACAAAGAGTATTTTGTGGGAGGAGAAAAAAAAGAAGATGGTGTTAGATTTTGAAAGGTGACGAATTTCTTGTCCTTCTTTTCATACAGTAGGCACAAGCGGCTGCAGGGCAAAGCCTACAAGTTGTCGCACTGGCCTGAGCCCACTGCTCTTTAGACCAACATGAAGGTTCCCAGGTGTTCTTCTCTACCAGCCATATGCCCAGCACAGGGTCCACCAAAGCTTGCTTAACCCTCAGTCACAGTCCTGACAGGAAGTGGCTTGTTTTCAGTGACTTGAATGCTGGAACTGACTCATATTGCCTATTTTGTTTATATACTCATCATATTTGCTTCCCACTTATGCATCACTCTAGCTTATGTCACAAAATTAGAAAATGAGACAGACTTGTTAGAGACCAAATATGATCTCTGGTTTGACTCAGCAGTGTTTATGTGGAGCTACCCAGACATAATGTGGTTTGGCACATTGATGATGACAGAAAGGACAGGTTATAATAATTTTCCTGACTTTACCTCCCCCCGCCCCGAAAAAAGCCCAACCCACAGAAATTAATTGTCATCCCCTGACATCTTCATTAATAATAGAAATAGATACACATGAACATAACTTTTAGATCTGAGTTCAAAATTTAAGACTCCCTGCAAAGGATTGCTGTTTTCTCCCATTCGTAGGAGTGATGCTCGTGACAGGTACTACCTCCCTCTCCACAAATGCTCTTGCTCATTGCTTCACATATGGGAAAAGATCATCCCAGTTTCACACTTTAGATGTCTGCAAAAGGCTGAATCATCTTTATCTCTGGCTCTGACTATGGCTGGTTTGTTTTAAGCTCTTGTGCAGGTGTTGATGGATGAAGCCACGGGGAGTGGGGTTTCCCACTGTGTGTGGTGGGTGCCATGCCCTGGCAGAGGCTGGCTGGCTGCACCCATTGCCGTGTGTGGCTGTGTCACCAGGGGGTGGCAGGTGAGTCCACGTGGACAGCAGCTGCACAAAGTTCTTTCCTAGTATTTGTGTGGGGACCAAAACGGGATCTGGCAGCCAACAGAGCAGATTTGTGTAGTCAACAGAAACTGGCAATGAAGGCAGTGGATCCAGGAAAACAAACACAAATATAGAGGCACAGCAACAACATGATACTATGGCAAGGATGGTAGATGAACTATCAAACTGACTCAAGCAATCAAGCACAAGCCAACTGCACAGGGCATCCCTCAGCTCGAGAGGGAAGATGGGCAAAGTATCCCTTCTTTGGCCCTGGAATCATGATATGCTGTGATGGCAGCAAATTGCCAGCACAGAAAGCAATGATCAGCTCAGGGCATGGTGCTGGTGAGGGCCTTTTGCCAAGATGGGAAATAGCAAGGACAGTGTTTGAACCTCCTGTCTACCAATTAAACAATTGCCAACGTGTTACATTGCAAATTTGTCGCTAAGGTGATACCGGAACCCAAATCTACTGGGTCTGTATCCTCTGCCTTATTCAAGTATTTGATCACATTCTCTCTATTCCTTTCCCTAACAGAAGCATTGTTTTCAGGCTGGTACTGCCTGGTTAACAGTGGAAGCAGCCACGAGAAGGGTCCTGATGTTCACTCTCCTCAGATACAGTGGGGCTGCACCCCAGGACTGTACTCCCTGCAGGGATTGCAGCAGCAGTGTTGGGGCTGATGGAGCCACATTCTTGGCCTGAGACAGTCTCTGCATTTTTAGTACAGGGTGCAAAAGAGCCTCAGAATGGCTGAGCCAGGTGGCCTGGATCGTATCTCTGTGGAAACAAAAACAGATCATCTCCTTCCTTCTAAACACACTCTGCCTAGGCAGAGACCATGCCGAACAACTCGCCAGCAGTCTTGGAGATGTAGCCAAATTCAAGATAAACACTGAGCTCAGCTTTTGAATCCTGACCAGCCTGTGCAAAGATACCATTACTTACAGTTTGTTTTCTTTCCAAGCCCATATTCTCCAGAGGCCTGGGAACAAGCTGCTTTCTCACATTGCGTGAGAGTCGAGCTAGGATGATCTACAGTCCAGGAAGAAGGGAACAACACATCTTAATGGGGTCACAGAGTCTTGTCTAACCTTTTCTTTTTCTGTGGGCCTTCTGTTTTGTTGTCTCTAGCAGCGTTTCTGGATGACCCCAAAAGCATAAGTCAGAGCAGTACAGCAATTTGTGGAAAACACGTCACCCCAGTACAGCTCACAATGTGTTGCTCTTATGTAGGGCAGCATGTATCTCAAAACAAACTGGACTCATGTTTCTACAGCATTCAGCTCCTCTTTCACTGTCTCTCCACCTCGGTATTGCACTTCTCTGTCTTGTGACAAAACAGCCACCCCTATGGCTTCCAGCTGGGATGCTACAAACACAGGATTAGGACCATGGCTGCTTTGCTGTGTAAATTCCCTTAGGGTTAAAAAAGAGCAATGACATGACATGCAAAGAGAATAACGACTTTGTGCCATCAAAAGTTTCTTGGGAAGGGAACCATGCCAATAGATTTGCAGGATTTTAAGCTTTTTAACAGATAACATGGAAGCACTCATTGGCCTTGAGGGGCTGTTCCTATCAAGGTGTTCTGTACCGTGGGGGGCTTATTACCATGAGCAAGACCAGGCAGCTCAGGGCATTGCTCAATAATCACCTTGGTGGATACAGCAAGGACAGCCGTCACCTGGCCTGGCACCATGGCCTGGACTCAGGTGAAAATATTCAATAGCCTGTGACTAAATGAGTTAAAAGTGGGGATTTTTCTGTTACTTTAAGAAAACTCACAAAATATTCCTGGCAAATAATCAATTTCATCTTCTTGTGCTGGAGAACTACTGCATCCCTCTATGATGATTCTCATGACATGGAGCATATGCTGTGCTCCTACAAGACCACCTGTTATGGTCAGTATAATCTGGAGCTCTTTAAACAAATTTGCGTCCTTCAGTGCAGGTTGGGGGAAAAATAAGAGGAGTCATGCCTTAACACCTCTTTCCCCTCACTCTAGTTTTTTGGGGAAAGCATCAGTATAAAGAGTTGGATGGGTAGAAACAAGAGCTATTGATTCTCTAGATGTACTTCTTTTGGTGTTTCTAGAACACTCATGCACCTGCCTGTGATGTTAGTGTTATTCTGGGGGCATGGACCCTGTTTGGGAGCATGGTGGGCAATTGCTGTGAGGTGCTGCCTACCATGGTTTTGTTAAGGAGCTGGTGCAGCCGAGTTTCCCCAATCCTTGCTGGGCTGTTGGATCAATAACCATGACAGCCAGCGACAAATTCTGATTTTTATCTGAGCCTTTGCTTCTGTGTCCTTAGAAGGTTTAGTCCACAGACAGATATTAAGTTTTTCTTTGATTCAGTGTTTCACAAAACGCTTAAACTGGTGGTAATCAGAAGGAGCAAGCGATCTCCTCTGGTGTGTTATAATGGCCTACTGGTGATAAGGGCCTCCACTTTTGGGGTCCTCTATGTGTTTCCTATCAACAAAATAATCTGTCACACACAAGGAAGTTGGTCCTGTGAAATGAAAGTCCTAATGTGTCACAGGGTGTTTTGAGGCTTGTGATGCACTGAGAGGTTTCTTCTGGACCCACCTGGATGAGCAGCCTGGGGTGATGATAGAGGTCCCTCCTTCAGGGATCACAACCTTGCCTTGCACTGTCCATGCCTGAAGCCAGTCCGTGAGTCAGAGATTATGATACTAAAGAAACTAATGACAAAACCTTTCTGCCCTTGGGATCAATAATAACAAGAGAGGTGGATGTGCCACAGCCTTTTCAAGGCAAGCATTATTCATACACTCCCTCAGCCATGATTGGTGTATATAAATCACAGCAGAGACTATCTCAGTCTCACTCCATTCTTCTAAGAGAAGGTGCAGCTGAATTTTATTTCTCTTTCAATTCTATTTAAAGAAGGAAAATAATCTTCAGTATCATGGAAAGGCATTTTAATCCCTCACAGACAGTACAGAATAGAAGGCTCAGGATCCCTGAAGTGAGGGGCAGATGAGAAATGCTATTCTTCCTTTCATAAATCAAAAATCAGAGCAATTTTCTTGAATTCAGTCCTGTTATTGTGGCTTTCCGTGTTTCAAATACGAGCATTAATCCTCCTCATTTCATGCGGCTATGTAATTGCATTCCTGAATCCAAGAGGACAAGTTTGCTTGTTTCAGTAATTCTTACGATTTGCTGTTCTACTTGCAGCTTGGAGACTCTACAGAAAAATAGGAAGAGCTCTGAACAACTCATAGTCCAGGAGAACCTCTTGGGACACAGCAAGATTAGAGGCAGGCTGTGGGGAAGGAGGCAGCAACACAGCATCTCAGCCACTGGAGAACTGTGGATGCCTCCTTCGGACTTGTAAGCCATTACCCTTACACTGATCTCTGTAACTACTCTCCAAGGAGAATAAAATGGAGAACAAAAGTGTTAGGGTCTGATGTAAAAGTTGGATGTATCTTATTAATTCAAGTGACATTTAAGTTCAAGTCCAAACACGTTTGATCCTTCATCTCCTTCGGTCGCTTTAGTTTCCTTTCTTGCATGTTTTCGAGTCATTGACTGTCTCGCTCCGCAGCTAAAGCTGCTTAGTTGGGAGGCGGGGGAGCGGCAGGAGGTTGCTCTTCCTGAAATGCTCTTATTTTATTGCTGCTTGGGTCTGAATTCCTTCCTGCTCTTACAGTCAGTAAATGTTAAACATTGCTTGCTCTCAGTATTTACCTATTTTTAACCCTGACTCATTTTGTTTATTTCCATAATGTGTGCCTCTCTGTGCTTTACTTCTCAATATCCTCATTCATTTTTTAAACTGCAGAATATCCTCACTTATTTTCATTTGTAAGCACTCCTGTTGTTTCTATTTTTAGTTCACTTTTTAACTCTTTTTTCTTTTCTACTTGTCCAGTCCTTGGGGGTTTTTTTCTGAGATGTGGGAAGTCGTCTAGCCCAGGAGTCCACATCTCTCTGTATCCTCAGTTTGGAGCTGCTATCTACCTGTCAAGAACATTCACCTCACTTCCACTTTCCCCTGCAGAAATACCAGGGTCCACTGATTCATCCAATGAATCCTTAAGCATCTCATACCCCATTGTATGGCAAAGGCAGAGCTGAAAGCGTCAGGAGACAAATTATTTCCATAGCTCAGCTTACTGCTTAGAAAAAGAAAATAAAAAAGAAGATTTTAAAGGCAGATCCTTAGGGAAGCCAGCATGGTTAGCAATGGAAAGAAACCCCTTCCCTCCCCACTGCTAGTAATGAATCTTCTTTCCCTCTCAGCTGGTCCCAGTCCTCCCCTTGGAAAGCTAATTACCGATGTAGGGCACGTGGGAGCTGGCCATACAGCGTTAACTCTCAGACCCTAATGAGGTAGAGTGGCAGATGCTAGGGTTATTCAGAGGTTATGGGTGACCCTCCAGCCCACGAGGGGAAGCGGCGTTGGGGGGTTGGGTCACTACAAGCTCATGCAGGGAGCCTGCTTGGGGATATCTTTGAGCCAACCAACAAAGCAGCAGACAGAAGGGTTAACGCTGCTCAATAAATGAACCCGCATCAAACAAGAGAGGCTTGAATCTTTCTTCCCCTGTAATATGATTTGTTGGCTGCTGGGAGCCTCCTCTCATTTAACCGGGGTTTTTCTCTCGGGCAAATCAGGGTGGGTGCTGCTTGCACAGCTGCAACATTGATTTCCAGTTTGGAGTAGAAAAGGAGTTATTTTCTCCTCCTTTGTGTCATCCCAGAATGAAAAGGAGACAAATAAATAAAAATCCCCTCTGTGCAGAATATGACACTGAGAGACTGTTGTGCATGGCACAGCCCCTTCCTCCACCCACCCCTCACCCTCTGGATACAATGTTCCCTCATTAACTGGACTTTTCATTCAGAGGCTGTTGCCCAACTTAATTTGAAATAATTTATTGGATCGGATTCATATCAACTTAATAAGGCTTTAGTTGAGTGCAGAAAATCCATTTTTCACCAGCAGTAATTGCAAGTGATGTTAGAGGGTGACTGCCTCCAGCACACACTGATGAGACTTGCAGTGCACAGGGTAAGGCTTTCATGGGCATCACTGGAAGCTAGACGGGATAACTCAAAGGTATCCCAAAGGCTTAATTCCAAACAGCACAATGTTTGTCCCCTCCATCTCTACCCCCTCCCCACATCCTGCTGACCTCTGTTACCCACTTCTTAGTGGGTTTCTCCTCCAGCGTCTGCTTCTCAACTCCATATTGACCCTCCAGCTTTGCCCAGTCTTGCAATTTGTCACACCTTCTCCTGCACCAATCCTGCCTCTCCAAACTCAGTCTTCCTTTCCCACTTCACTGCCTGCATAGGCCTTTCCCATTCTGTATCCAGCCCTCCCAAATGACCAGTTTCATGTACACCAGCGTTGAGGGGGAGACACCCATGCTGTCCAGTGAAGAGTGGGTATCAAGCTCTGCCATGAAAAAGAAATGCCCACCATTCACTTCAATCCCATGCCTGCTGCTCTCCTTGGTGCACCCAGGAATTTGGAGAAGGGGATAGAATTCTGTTACAAAGTACTTTTGAACACTATAATTCCCTCTCTTACCCACTTGCAAATAATTTATGCCAAGTCAAAGAAGCACACCTGGAGAAGACGGGGAGAAGGGTCTGTCCTGTGGGCACAGCAGGCAGGAATGCTTGGCAGTGAGCTGGTACCTTCATCCCACCATACCCCCTGAAGTGTCACCAGCACCAAGGAGCAAAGTCTTCTGAGAGATTATCCCTTCCCACAGCTGCCCGCAGCCACAGCCTGCTCCGGCAACTCAGTCTGCAGCAGCGACCCCCTTTCATGCTGCAATCTGTCAGGCTGGGGAGGGGTTAAAGGAAGAGGCTGGCCTCCCCATATGCCAGGGGCTTTTCAGTGTGTCACCCCAGAGCTGCTCAGCTGCTGTGCCTTAGCAGTGTGACTGATAATGCTTTCATTTCAGCCGGGCATCTGGATGATTGTTCACATATGTCACTGATTGCGCCGACTGAAGCTCCTCATGTAAACTGTTTTCCTCAAGGTACATCTGTCATGAAAAGGTTTTGGATGGACACAGCATGTAGCAGGCTCACCTCTCCACTGTGCACATCTGCCTCCCCTGCTGCTCCTCTCTTCCCACAATATATCTATTTTAGAGGCCTGCGATATGTAATGCCTGATGGGTAGATTTGCTGTGGAGGGGTTACGCTCTGCCTCACTGCCATGCCAGCTCGCTCATGTCAGGTCAGACTGTGTCTGAAGGCTGCCAGTTAGCAGCAGCCACCACTAAAGGTTAAAACTTCACTGTAGGGTTAATAGAGCCATGCTGAAGTTGGCTCCAGTAGGTTGTGGTCACTGTGGGCAGCTGTCCCAGGGAGGGGCAGGGCCAGGCTCAGAGCTCTACTCTTGTGAGAAGGCTTCTGAACAGCCCAGCTGAGCACAGGCATCACCGTGGTACAGTTGCTCAGACTGTATCTGGCACAGCTCAAATGAATAGGTGTGAGTATGGTTTGGAGGCCACAATGTACAGCTCATGCCCAGAACAGGCAGGGACAGCAGAGAGAAGCTGTGAAGAGACTGTGGCTTCTTCCCAGTGCTCCCAGCACCGACATGTACTCTGCTTCCAGAGTAAATTAAAACGCACTGGGGAGTGGGAGGTCCAGGGAGAACAGAGAGTCTTCCTTTCATAACTGCCTGAAGCCCTCTGACCCTTTGTTTGAAAAATTAGCATCATAATATCTGGCAGTATCGCTGTGCTGTTAACTCTTCTCTCATTGTCCTCCTGAAAGATGCAAATGTCATCACCCATTACTAATTGCCAGAATCGGAGTTCTCTTTAGAAGAAACTAGGCGATAAGAAAGTAATTCTAAAATCAGCCTAATGGGTTTCTGCGGATCCCAAGCGCAGCTGGTGAGCCTGCCGATGTGCTCACACATTCCTAACACAGCGGTGGGTGAATGAGTGGGCTTGCTATGTTTGCAGTAGAGCATCTCTGTTCCTCATAGAGCAGTAGGCTTTACCTGGCACTCAGAGAGAAGGGGGAAAATCCTCCTGCATCCCAAAAATGAGTAGCATTAAAGAAAGGCAGTGCAGGAACAACATCTCCCCTGGTTTTCATAGTCTTTTGTGTAGATGGAGAAGAGATTTTTGAAAAGCCCAAAGCAAACATTGACCTAAGGCTACTCTCTGAAGATAATGGCCACCGTGGAGAGCTTTGCAAATCCTGTTCCCAGGCAGAGAAAAAGAGTTTCATTTGAATAAAGGGAGGGAGTGACTGAAGTCAGAAAATTATAAAACCATGAGCTGAACTATTTCTGGAAAAAATCCTAAAACAAATAATTGAAGAAAAATTTTGAAGCACCTAGATAATAAGGCTGAGAAAATTTTAAGTTAATAGGAATATGTCAAGAATAAGTTGTGTCAACACAATCCAATTTCTTTCCTGACAGGGTAATAGGGTTTGTGGATGAGGCAGGAGCAGTCAATGTCATGTATCTTCACTTCAGTAGGGTTTATGAGACTGGGCTTATATGACACACTCATAAACAATTTAGGGTAGCGTGGCCCAAAGGCAGCTTCTATAGACTGAGTATAAGGGTAGCTTAAAACTGCTCACATTTAATTGTCAAGTTGGAATGATTCATCAGCTGAGATTTTGCAGTGATCATTCCTGTAGCAGATGTTATTCAATGTTTTCATTAATGGCTCAGATGATGGAATGAGAACAAGCTTATTAAATTTGCAGGTGGCATTAATCTGGGAGGGACTGCAGGCACATTTGACAAGATTAGAATTCAAAGTGCTCTTGATAAGTTTAAGAAATAGTCTGAAAATAACAGGAGACACTTTAATAAAGACAAGTACAAAGTAGTATCCTTAGGAAGGAACAAACAGATTCTTAAACGGAAGATGGAGATGGCAGGATGGGTAGTGGGTCTACTGGAGGAAAAGGGCTCATAAAGCATCACATATGCAGACTTTAGACCATAGTTACATTTTGGTAGAAAAAATAAAAGTCATATTGGGATGTATGAATACACTTTTTAAGACAATAAAAGTGAATCTACTTTACTGGAGCAAGGCAATGATGCTTAGAAGTGGCTCGTGAGCCACATGGTTGTGTCCCTGTCACCAGAGAGCTGCTCCACAGAAGAGTGGAGGGGAAAATGGCTGGGGAAGTCATTCTCCCAGTCAGAGCACTTCAACCAATGGCTAAATGCCTGAAAACATCCCAAAAGTAATCCTCTCCAGCTGCTAAACTGTGTAAAACTAGGGCTGCCTTCCTCCATCCTTCTCACTTCCACCCAGTGGTGCAGCCCCTGGGGTGGAATCACTCGGGTGATGATGTATCCTGAGTGGCTGAAGCACCAGCCCTGGAAAAATGTTTCCTTTGCAGTCTTTTGCCAGCAGCTGAACTGCCTGGAAATGAAGCCATCATTTTTTTAAGTTTATGGGGGTAGTATTCTGACCAGGTCAGTTCTCTGAACCCTCTGTACCCAACGACCCACCGGGCTGTGGCAGCAGTCCCACTGGCCACAAGGTAACCAATTCTCAACAAACAGTTGCAAACCATGTAGATGTTGGCATCACTAGGTGAAATGGCAGGTTTTCTTCAACCAAGCCAAATTTCACAATTCTCCTGCACTTGAGCAGGGATCTTCGCCAGCTGCTCGTTGCAGCAGAAGTCCAATTAGAGGCTTGCCTGCTTTCCTTGGGGAGCCTGTGACCAGTGCTATACTGACAGTCACCCTAAAACAAGCTTGTTTGTTTTCCTTCTCTGCTCAGTTCCATTTGCTAATAAACTGCCCACACACATATTTAGTCCCATCTAATCTTATGCCTCACTACAAGTGGAATGAAATTGGTTTTCTCTCTTGTATTATGTGAAAAAAGCAGACACAACCTACGTTATTTCTAAAAGTCAAGGACCCATTGGAATTCAAGTTGTTTTATATTGTTCTTCCTGACTCCCACTTTGTTTCCTCAGAAAAAAGCAGTCTTCTTTTCCCCCAAAGCAAACACCCTGTGGCGTACCCAAGCCCACCTACACTACCTGGGTTTTGCACAAGCCCTGGTTTCTCCAGGAGACAGTTCCAGGTGCAACAGAGAAAATCCAGCTGTTCCCCACACTGAGAAGAAAGGCCTTACTTGCTCCCCTGCCATGTCCCTGCTCCCCTCTTTTCTGCTCTAGCTCCAGAGATGTGCTCTGGCCACCTCCTTGCTTGGTTTGATTCCAATGTGAGCCCAGATGCTGGGGTGATGGAACCATGCCGTCCATACAATGGCACTTGGTCCTCAGGTTAGTTTGAGCAAAAGGCTCTTTTCTGGAGGTTTGTTCCAGGGGACAACCCTACAGCCTGTTCTGTCAGGGTGGCAGCAGTGGGGGTCTGTCATGCTGGGATAACACACCACCAAAAACAACACACCACGGAAAAACAACACGTGTGAGTTTAGATCTCATTAAACTCCTCCCAAATTCATTTTATAGGTTTAAAGTAGGTAGGCTTTAGCTAAGTCATTGTCACTTTCCTGGCTGTCCCCTTGGGGAACCTGGCAATCACTTGCACCAGGAGGCTTAGATCAGGCCTAATGAGCTCACGCCTGCAAAATGTGAACCCACTGTTTATGCTGGGCACATTGTGCAGAAGAATGTGGGACTTAGCAAATGCTCACAAATGCTCACAAAGCCAGTTCAAACACTCATTTTTTACCTTAAGATACACATTTCCTTAGATAGCTTAAAATGCCATGGTGACTGCTGTTTGTTATAACACAGACAAAGGCTCTCTTGAGTGCCTAGAGGTTTTTTGGCTAATTAAGCAAATATCTTTTGTAACCAGAGGGGTCATTCCACTGGTACAAGTCCACCTAAAGACATATGTACAGGTATTATTAAAATCTAGTAAAAGATGATGGGAAAACAAAACTGCAAAATTGTATGCAGAGCTTTGGGAGGGACACATGTCCTTCTGTGCCCTCTGTATGCACTTGTACAATCCTTCTTAAATCATCCTTCAGTGAGAGCAGGAATGTCTCTCAGGAGTTGCCCTGAGCAGCAGCCTCAATGTTAGTGCTGTTGCTGGGCTCCTGTCTCCAAAACTCTGCTCATTCAAGTGGATGAAGAGTTGGTACAATTATCCCAAAGCCTACCCTGTTTAGGTCTGGAGACCTCTCAGGCTGAGGTCTCCAGATAGGGGCTTTTGCTGTGGGCATTTTTTTAACACTGCCCTGCTGCCCTCCATACGCCTGCAGCAGCCTTTCTGTGGGCAGGGGAATGCTCTGCAGGGGGATGGAGGCGTGTGCCTGTGGGTCAGACCACCCAGCATCAAAGGTGCTGGAAGGGGGAACGTGCCCACAGCCCTGGGCGCCTCATTGCAGAGCTGCTGCCATCACAGTGCAGACCTGGCTGAATGTCTGTTGACATGCTGCTACCCAAAAAGGACAAAGGAAATCTCTGTTGATAAGTGAGAGCTACGCAGATGTGGAGCTTTGCCAAGTGAAGGTGTTTGGGCTGTTTGCAAGAGCTGTTTCGGCTGAATAAGGAAGTGCAAGGCTGCTTCACATAATAAAGCACACTGAGGAAATGATTTGTATAATCAAAAGAATTCTGCACGAATGCACAAAGTAGATAAAGAAGCTCTCAGAAAATTACCTTAGACAGTACAAGGATTAAAAAGATAAGGGGGAACCTTGCATGGGGTTTAGGTTCCTGGACACCAAGCTAATGTGCTTCCATTAGTCAGTGCTGAAATTACCAGAGCAGATAACTTTGGGCTTCAGGACTAAAGAGTGAGAACACTGTGTACTTTTTTATCTCCCCAGAAAGACTTTTCTTAATAAAATGAGTGAAATTTGTCAGCTGTGACCCTAGAAAATCTGCTAAGCATTAATTGGTTTCTACTTACTTTAAATGTTGTTTGGGAGTGCACAGCCTTGGTAGATCCACACAAACACAAGCTGGAATTCACACTTGTGGTAAGTAAGGTTGAATTGAAATTATGAACATCTCCTTTTTTCCCCATATGTCCTTCCCACAAAGCCCTAAACTGCTAACTGTACTCAAAGGAGTTCCCAGTACTTCCTATAAAGCAGGTTCTCACCTCTCTGATAGTGCTGGGGTTTTTTAAAATTTCATGCCATTTGCCTCCTTGGCTACCCGGCCCTACTCACCTCCCAGTGCCCCAGGGAAATGATATTTTACAGTTCTTTGGAAAAATATCATTGGAATTTTATTAGGAAGTGTGGGTTGAGGCCAGTTTGCACCTCAACAAGGTGAACATTGGAGAAGAGTTGGAGGCACCTCTGATGGCAAGGATACAGTGCAGAAGTGTGTGGAGCTGGGGCCTTGCCCTGCCTGGACCCCTGCAGATCTGACCACCCCTTGACTATGTCCAAGCTCTGCCTGGCCCAGGGGTTGACCCAGATCTGAAAAGAAAAGCTGTTTGCTGTGGGCCTGCTGCCAGCTGATACAGGATTTAACTTCTCTGGCTGTTTGTGTGGGGGATAAAAATATGGTGTTTAAAACTCAGGCCAATTCTGCCCTAGGTCAAGGCTAGGAGTGAGAGCTGGAGCCCATCCTGAAAAACAAACTTAGCCTCTTGGGGTGAGGTACCTCCAGTGATAAAACTGAACATTGCTGGCTATGGATAGAAATTTCAGGAAGAGGGTGATGGAAACATGGTTGTGTCTAAGCCTTATTTCAAGCCTGCCTGCGGTTGTAACTATTAACTTGCATTAAAGCTTAATTTTGATTATTAGAAAGCAAGGTGACTTGTTAGCATTTGTGCTGCTTTTTTAATTCTTACATCACTTTGGGTTAAAACTTATAAGGCAGAAGCATTTGCTACAGGCAGCATCCTACTGCGTTCCTAGTTAGTATGGAAGTGGTTCATAGGCTTTGGACTGGCTCTTGGACTCAGCCCTCTCAGGGGAGGGGAACTGCAGTTTTGATCCAGAACTATGACGGACAGCTTCACTTACTGTTAACACCTGCTGCTTTGGAGGTGTCTGCACATCCTGGAATGTGGGGATGAAGGGACAGCCAGGGACAGGGCAAAGTCTGTGTCACTTATAGATGAAGAACCTGCATTAATTCTCGTTCCTTCTTTTGAAGTTTGTTCTCCTCAGAACTACCCATGGCTTTGAATCCCACTTTTAAGGGGTGAATTTCCCTTCAGCCATGCTTCTGAGAAGTGCTGCTATTTATCCTTGCTCTTTGAGAGGAGAACAGGCTCTGGGAACAGCTGCATTCAGAACTGGCCTCACTTTTGGCATGAGGGGAGCTGTCAGAGCGCTCAGAGACATGAAGAGGCCAGATGCAGGAAGCTTTCTATTTACCCTAATGGGACTGAAAACATGTTTAGCAAATTGGCAAAATATACTGAGAACAGAACTCAGCACACTGGAAAATGTGGGAGTTGGCAAAGGCATTCATGGCATTAAAAGTATATATGCAAAGATGCCAAGCATTATATTTATATAACTAGCAGTCAGTGGAATATTCCCATCCCGCTAGATGGGCACCAAGGCCCTGCTCTCCGAGGGAAAGGTGTCCTCAGAGTCTCACCATGAGCTACCAAGTGCTCTCAGCTACACATATCAGTGTCCAACAGGTCAGGCAGATGCCCCATGGCCAGGGTAGAGGGCAGGCCAGCAGTCTGGTGACAAAAAAACCCAAGTGGCCCTCCAAGTTGGAAATGAAAGAGGCAGAAGTGACTGAAGAAGAACCAAGTGAATTGTCCCTTTGGTGTGAAGATCAGATCCTGCCTCTCCTGCAATGCCAACCCCAACAACCAATGGTTGAGGAATTTAACTTTGTCCCTGCTCTGTCACCAGGGCAAACCTGTGTACATGTTTTGTCTCTTTTAAACTTTCCCTTGTTTACTCTGACTGAGCTCATACAATTCACCCACCCTTATTTTGGTGACCACCACGTGCTAAGCTACAACGTTCGCTGCCCTAGTGCTGAACACTCCCAGTCAGCAGGGAAAGAGGGAGCTGGCAAGCCTCAGCCAGCACTGCCTGGCCTCAGCCTAATGCAAAGCAGGGGCGTGGGACTCTGCGAATCCTGATACCTGGCTGTGGGCAGCTCACAGGGTCACAGGTCTCCCTCACAAGGGGCTGGCTGAATGCCATTGTGCTGTGGCCCCATCACGTGCCCCACACACAGCAGACTGTCAGGGTGGTGCTGCACGAGACTGGCCCTGGAGCCTGCTGACCCTGAGCAGCCCTCGCTAGCTCCCACTTTTCTTGTAACGTGCTTTTCCCTTCTTTTGGTTCCTCCTGCATCAGAGTCCTCGTGGGCAGGATTCTGCGGGTGCCCGTGGCTCCTCACTGCCCAGCTCACATTGACTCAGTAGGGTACAGCAGGGTGCAGGGACAAGTTATTTCCCAGGAACTCCTAGTGTTTTCCCTAAAAGAATCTTTCCTGCCAATACTACAGCCTGTTGCAGCCTACCCCTAACAAGCACTATTTTTCTTGCAGGGAGGTGCTCCAGTGCACTGCAGACATAAAGGGACACTGAAGAGTAATTTATTTTTTTATGTAAATCTTGGCTTCCAGTGAGCAAAGGTGCTCCCTTTCCCACAGTGCAGTTGCTGAAGAAGCCTTGGGTTTAGGTTACTGTTTATGATTTTTTTCTATTTTTCTGTCAAATGAACCACTACCGTCATGAGGAAATCTGTCACTGGTGTGTGAACACATTCTGGTTTCTTCTGCAAGAGTGACAGGTTGCTTGGGAGTTTGGTGTCAGCGAGAACCTGGGAGAGGGGAGCTACACAGCACAGAGCAAATGGCTACAGGCCATGGAGATGTACCTCAGCAGTGAAGGCTGAGGAGGAGACACTCACCTCTGGCAGAGACTGTTCCTCTGAGGTGCTGCTGAAGTGGCAATGGTGGAGTAGCGACTGCCCTGGAAGGTGACCCCACTGAAAACTTTAGTGTCACCAGCAAGAAGCCCTGAATTTGAGCTTTCAAGGTGAGCAGACAAGGTGGGCATGCTGTGGGTGAGGGTCTGCAAACCCTGCTTTGGCTGCACTGGTACCCAGGTCAGGAGCAGCTAGAGGCAAGCAGCAATGGCCTGCTGTATGTGACCAACCAAAAACTCAGCAGAGCACAGGAGCTTGCTTGGCAGTGGCCCTGCTGTGGCAGAGATCACAACCAGAGACACAAGTGCCTCTGAGAAGGGCACAGCTGCTGACCACAGGGAAGGGAAGCACAGCAGGGAAGCTACACTGTATCTTTGCTACGCTATACCTGCAGAAAACCACCACCCCCAACTCTAGTGAGGCTCCTGCTTTGAATATTCACCTCTGTGGTCATGCAGAGTGCTGTCCTGCACAGCTGTGGCTCTGAAAGTGCCACGTAGGCAAAGAGGCCTGTGGTGGATGCTCTACCCATTCTGCTGGAGCCTTCCAGCTGTTGGCAGCTGCCTGGCTTTGTCCAGGGGCTGAAGCAGTTAACTACAGAAACAGCTGAAATGTTAAACTAGGTGGCCTATATATGCCAAGAAACATTCACAACTGCTCTTTGATGTTAAATTTAATCTGTAGTATGCTGTGCAAGTACGGTTGGCTGTGCATCTCGTATAAATTAATTACAAAGACCTCGTCATGCATGCAGAGAACAGCGGGCAGCACTACAAACACTGCGCGCAGTCATTTAAGGTCGCAGGGGGAAATCCTGTTGTGAGGCTTTGCCAATGGGGTTTGCCTCCCCCCTCTTTGGGAGGACACCCTGGGCATCACAGCTTCTCTGACTGGGGAGCTGTGGTTAGAGTACATAGGTTTCTCCCTCCATTCTTGTCAACCCCAGTGGGAGGCAAAGAACCCTTTCCTCAGTCACCAGCACCCTGTGATGATTCAAAGACAAGGCATGCACTTGGTCTGGATTCTGGGGATACATTTTTTAACAAAAAGATGAAAAGAATACTAGTGTATCTGGGAGCTGCTCCAGAAAGGGGCCATTCAGAATTACAGGGAAGGCTGTAATGGGGTCACTCATTGGAGAGCAGAACATCAGGACCTGGGCCGGTGTGTGCTGCATGCATTTTGAGCAAAGTACCCTGGGAAATGAGAGACACCTTCTTAAAATGTTTGTGCTTGGCAGTGGCACTTGGTTCAATCTTCTTGCAACCCTTTGTTCTCAGCTTTGTACCAACGTTTTTTTTGTAATTTCTGCTTAGCTGTTGTTGGGATGTAGAGAACACACATTTCATCTGTACCATGCGTACATACCAGGGACTTGCCAGCCCCCAAACCTGGCTCATGAGGGGCCCCAGCAGCACCTTGCTTCCCTGTTTTACAAAAAGAGACTGGCAATGTGCTTTTCAGAAGGGAGAAGTCACCTCTTTTCTTTCTCCCACCCTTCCGACCTGTAATTTTGGCAGCAGAAATCAATTAACACAAAGGAGAAGCATCTCACATTCTGTCAGAGATTAAGCCAAGGAAATCTCAGCCCACAAGGTGAGAAAATAAAAGCAACAAACAACCAGAAGCAAGAAGTTAGAAGGGAAAAGCTCATGCAGCCTCATATTTGTCAGTGAAAAACTGCTGCGGTGCCTACCCCAACATCTGGTGTTGATTACCAACCCATCCTTCTCACAGCATTTTGTAATCATTAGCTAAATCAGCTTACTTTAACATGGAAAAGGGAGCAGCAGTATCCAGGCACCAAGGGCACAGGCTGCTGGGGTGTGTAGAGCACTGGTGTGGGGAGCACTGAGGGTGGCCTGGGGTGCAGCTTGGGCATGTGACTGCTGGCAGCCTGGCTACTCCTTCCCTACCTCTGCGGTTTGAAAACACCACCACTGAGCTGGTATCTGAGCTTTCCCTCCCCTCCAGAAACCCTCAGCAGCAAATGGCTGGGAGATGGCTGGGGGTGTCCAGGTAGGGAGAGAAGCTCTTTACTCCTGGTTTCATTGGCGTGGCAGCACGGCCGCTCTGCAGTGAGAGAATGCAATGGCTGCAATGGGAGTACCCAGCACAGCTGACCTTGAAAGAAAGGGCTCCAAACAAGGCTTAGTCACTAATTTTCCAGCTGAAATCAAAGAGGACAGGGCTGGGAGGGAGCTCTGTCCTTGTTTCTATATATTTCTTCTATAGCTTCCATTGTTGCAGTTCCTCAGAAACATTCACACCCTTCTAGATGTGCAAGAGCATGACCAGATCCCAGCCTGGTGTCTAGGTTTAGGAGAAATCCCACTTTGCCCCATTAGTTCTGATGCTTTTGCAACACTGCTCTCCACAGATCTCTTGCCCTTTCCCACTGCTCTATCCCTCATGTTTTTGGCTGGGAGACTCATTCATTAGTGTGTAAGACAGGCTCCTCTCAGGTACCAGAGGACAAGCAGCTTGCCTGTGTCATCTGCCTCACCTTTGCCTGTACCTTCAAAATAAAGCACAGGCAGCTCTTTTCCTGTGGGCAGCTCTCCATCAGCTTTGCTTTCCCCAAGGAAATGCCACAGCAGGTGCCAGAGATGTCAGAGGGGCTGCAGTGGCCTCGCCTGAGTGCAGCTCACATCCCTCCCTGCTGCCTTTCCCTGCTGGGGAGAGAGGATGGCAGATGACTTTTCCTGCTTTGCAGCAGCCACAGTCCTGGTGATAAAACCATTGTGGTTTCCAGCTGTGCGTGAGGAGCCAGGCCAGTAGCAGCGGGAGTAAGAGCCAGTGATGGCTGCAGGGCTCTGGACATGAGGGAAATGGCAGGGGCAGGAGCTGCAGCCCCCACAGCACAGCCCACTGCCCACCTGCCTGCACGCTCACCGTCACAAGGAAGCAGAACCACAGCACAAGATATAATCATGGACCATTTACAAGTGGCAGTCATGTGGAAATCTAATCCCAGGCACAATTACTGCACTGCTGTCACTGGCACAGCACCTGGGATTGCCAGCAGGGATGATATCTGCTGACTCTTACTATTGCTACACTTTGACAGTGAACTCTCAAAAACCAACTCTCTGCATTTAAGATTCACATTTCTCTGATATCCTACATATGTCTTGTTCATTTTTCTTGCAGCAAATCAGGTTGCTCTGCATTTGCTGAACGCTAAGAAGGGTTTGGGAGGTAAATTAGGGTGGGAGGCTTGAGACAAACGCAGAATGCTAATCCAGGAGATGACCTTGTGGTGTCTCATCTGTTAACAGGAGATGTAAAAGTATATATGTTTCCAAAGCAGCTCCCTGTGAGAGCTAAATGTAAGACCTTTAGATGCAGAAGCCATAACGCTGCTACTCTTGGGGCTAAGGAAGATGCTTGCTGTCAAAAACAAAAGATGTCCATGAGGAAGAAAACACATGGAGAAACTTTGAGGTGCAACAGTGTCAAATTATACACTGTCCAACACAGCTGCTCCACATATTTGCTTCACCACCACAAGCCCATAACTGTTGAGGAGAGCATGTCACCCTTTGCTTCCAGATGTACCATGCCCTTTAAGCCATCAGTACTAGGCAGAGAAACCTCTCGTCACCAGAGATGGATGCCAAACAAACTTCAATGCAAAATTAGATTTGTTTTTCCCACAAGGCTGATTAAACAGCACAACATGTTTCTGGAATGGGAAAGGCACTTGATTGTCTGTCCTACCAGGTTTTTGTGCCCAGAGGGAGGCTGTGCCCACCCTGTAGACTTGTTGTTGCTTTCAAGATGCTGCCTGAAGGACATGCACAACAGGATGGCGTTTGCCCCTGCCAGCCACGTGCCTTCTGGAAGGCTGTGTGGGGGAAAGCAAGGTGGCCTGTGGGTTGAGACACAGGGTCAAACTGTGTTGACTGTAGTCCTTCAGCATTCAGGAAGGTAACTTCTGCAAAGTAGCTTTAGGGTAAAAGATAGTCCTGACTGTCTTTCTGGATAGTATGCTATGGCTATGAAACTCAAGAAGCTGTGATGGGTAGAAGAGCTTGGACTACATAGTCTAAACAACTTCTCTGATCTTATAGCTTGTAAATCTACCACTCAGCACATTTTCTGTAGCATCTTTCAAAGAAAACAGTAGGAAGTATTTCTGAGTGTGAGAAAATGACAACCCAAAGGGTGAAAATTTAAGTCAGCAACTATCTCAACATGCTGTAGGGACAATAAGACAATCTCAGATGCACAGTATAAAAGGACTGAAAAGAGGACTCTCATGGATGCTCAGAGGAGCTCAGTTGCTGGGGTGAGTAGCCGGGGGTAAAAGCAGCTATAGGGCAACAGCAAAAAAGCATTGTAGAATTCCAAAAAATAAGGGTGGCAAGCCAAAGGGGTGTGGGAAGCCGCTGAGGGGAAAGAAAAAGAGGGGAAAAAATATTGCTCTGTTCCAATATGACCTTCTTTTACAGGGGATGGAGTCTGTGCTCAACCTGCTGAGATAACAAAGCTTCTGAAGGAGCCTTGTGCAGGCGCTGGAGCCCATTTCAGTGACACCAGGTACACACAAGCCTCCCTCTGGCTCCTTCAGATTACACTCTGGGGACAGTTTTTTCACTTTAATTTTTGTAGTTTTGTTTGTTTTGGGATTTTGGTGGGGTTTTTTTCCTCCTAAAAATGCTATTTTGTCAAAGACATTGAGTATGTCTTATTCTGCTTCAGAAAAAAATGTGCAGAGATTGTTTTTAAAGTTTGCATTCCAATGAGAATTTTTCTATTTAATCGTGTGTACACAAAATTATTTAAAAGACAGAGATTCAAATGTAACCCTTTGCAGGCCCTGAATCAAAATGCCTTGACCTGAAACAAGTTTTTGAGATTTCCTTGAAAGAAGAGCAGAAAGTTCGTGCCATTATGGAACCTACTTTTTCCTCTTTCTAGGTCTTGCCACTTTTCACAAATCAGAAAACACAATTTTCACAACAGCTTTTTTTTCCCTGAAAGCCTGTCCATCTGACTATGCAGCACCCTCAAAGAGCAGCCTCGGGACACAGACTCTGCACCAGATCTCTGTGCTCCCTTTCCACTACGAAAAGGCTGCCTCGCTGCTAAAGCAACTTGTGTCTTGTTCCTGGTGAAGAAAGTCCTGTCATCATCTTCATGCCCCAGCCCAACCTCAGGGGCAGAATTAATTCCTCTCATGAGAAGTGATCCTAGCCCAAATGGTACATGCTGTCTTGCAGGACCTGCAGAGCTGGGGTCACACCCAGCAGACACCATGGGACAGATGGCCAGAGCTGCAAGAGGTGCTAATAAAAACCCAGAGACTCCTACAGAGTATTGATTATTGCGGCTGTTTCACAGTTGCAGGCAGCTGCCTGCTCTATGCCAGCCTGCTGCCTCCTTTCCCCGGGCTCAGAGGGACACGCTGCCCTCTCCAAGCCCTTTCCACCCAACACCTCACAATGCAACCAAACAAAGTAGGTCTGCACCCACCAGGTGCTGTGTAGGCAAAGGGCTTGCTTGAAGATGGCTCCAGCTTCCAGCCCCTTGGACAGGGATCCCCTTCACTTGCTGAGGCCCAGGAGGGGATATCTGAGGAAGCAGTACATCTCCCTGCCAGCTCCGGCCCCTTACGGCAGCCTGCTCTCTCTCTCTTGCCTCGCCATACATTGCCTCACAAGCAGGACACACCCACTCAACACCTCCTGGGTATTCCCAGACTTGGCTCTGGGAGAGAAGATAACAGAAGGGGCAGTGGGAAGAGCAGGAGGCAGTGCCACCCACCGGCTTTACCTGCCCTCTCCAAGGTTCCAGCTGACCTGGGAGAAAAATTAAGACTCAGCATTGCCTGAGGAATAACCAAATCCTCCCCGTCAGCATTGCGGGGGCTTGTTCCACACGCGGTCTAACAGAAGCGAGTCTCTGTGCTCCAGCCTGCCTTGCATCCTCTCAGCATGTATTTTAATGTGTTCAACACTGCATATAACAAATCCTACTGATGTAGCTGCCTTAGCACATTTCAGAGGCATCGTGTTTAACAGACTGTCCTATTTGGAGATGCAGAAAGCAGGCTGGTGTTTCTCCAGCCCAGGACTATGAAAAACAGGGCTCTGCCGTGCCTTTGATCTACACAAAAGGCTTTCTCCCCCGCAACGGGGGAGGCTGCTAGACCCTTCTCCTTTGCAGACGCTCCTCCACCAGATATTCATGAGCACTGCTTGGGAGGTACTCTGGCCCAACCTCTCCCTTCCCTACTGTTGCCTGGGGTCTCTGAGCCCCCGTCTCTCTGTGTCCCACTCTCTGTGCGTCACTGTCTCTGTCTGTGCACTCTTACCAAGCGCAGGGCATTCCTTAGGGATAGTTCACAAATGTTTCCTTTCCTTTTTCCCTTTTATCCAAACACCAGGCTCTGGCTGCATCATGTGGGTTCCAGCGGCAGGTGCAGCCTCTCCCTGCTCCCCTCTCCGCTCTGGTTTCTAACGCCTCTTCCCCCAAGCCCACAGCTTGGAGTTTGCTTTCCATCCTTCCCTCTCTCCTGCCTGATTAAGTGCCTCAGCCGAAGCTCCTGGGGCACAGTGAGCTGGTGACTCTGAACCACTTGATTTCCTCAGTCCCGCGGTACAACGCTGCATGTCAATGTCAGCCCCAGGCCACTGGTGCCTGCTAGAGATGCTGCGGCGAGGGTTTGATCGCGCACGTACTAAAGCTGCTGTGAAGGAAACTAAAGCCTGTTTGGACCCGTGTGATACAGCAGCGAGGCGCAGGTGAAAGCCTCCCGCAGACCAGCTGCTGCCTTTTGTACATCTTCTCACAAGTGCCTCCTGCTGCAGAGAGCTGCTGATCCCCCTTGTGAGCTGTGTCGCACCCCACGCCTGCCTGCAAGGAGTCAGGAGAGATCTGCCTGCACCCATCCGTCTGCCTGTTGCTGGGGGAGCCGTGAAAAAAAACACGCATGAAAGGCAGAGGTTACTTATCCAACGTGGTCACACAGGCCAGTATGTGACGATCTGCTCTGGCCAAACAGCATCAAAGACAGAGGGGAGAGGGGCAGAGCTGAAAGCACATCCTGTGGCAGTTGTCTTGCCATTGAAACACTCAGCAGGGAGGACAAAGGCTTGACCCAGGTTTCTGAATTAATAAAAGGTGGATGGGTGGGTGATCTAGGCAGTCTCAAACAAAGCAGTTGCTGCAGAAGGCCTCTGACTCTTGTTTATTAATTCAAATCTTGGCTGAGGGTAATATTTTCAAAAGCACATTTATATGTACCAGAAATAACCCCAGAGTTCCTTGTGACATCAGATGACACAACTCTTTGAATGATGAACATTGAAAAGAAACGTTTACTACTTCTGAAACTCTTACCCTGATGCAGCAGCCTGAGCTATCCTCAGAAAACTGCTCATTCCTTCTTTGAAACAATTTTGAGAGATCTCCTTGAATGCAAATTTCTCTTTAAAAAAAGCCAGCATGACATATTTTGACTTTCCTTGTTTGACAATATCATACTTATTTCATCTCAATAATGTAAAATGTGATTGTTTCGACTGTGCCTTCTCATTTTGCTCTGTGTGCTTTTGTATTTCATTATCATATTTCAATGCCACAAAGCCCAGATGGAGTATGTATAATATTTCATCTCTTGTACATGTTCTGGCACAATCACACTGAAAATTTTGAACTTTATCACAGTAAAATGTTTGACTAGCTCCAAGGCAGGATTGAATTTGTTTTAGAACTTGGATTAAAAAAAAAAAAANATTAAAAAATAAAAAAAAAAAAAAAAAAAAAAAAAACACCCACCCCCCCCCCCCCCCCCATTATGCAGCAAAATCAGCTACTGAAATGTCAGATATTCCCTTTGAAGAAATGTTCTGTTTCCCAAAGATTCATTACTTGGCCTCTGTGCAATGATACATTTCAGCCGAGTTTCCAGTGGATAAGCCTTCAGTTTCTCAAAGGACACTGTTGTGTTTGCAATGACCTCATCGCACTGTATGTCTGAGGATGTGGTTCTCCATTAGGGTTTATCCATGGGGTTAAAGTGAGTTCAAAGGTTCCCACCTGATCCCACTCTCTGTACTTCCCTCTCCCTTTCTCTCATGCAAACATCGTTCTCTTCTATACCTTCAAACTGGACCAGTGGAACAATCTGGCTCAAATGAACACACCAGAAACCTCCCTTGGAAAAAGGAGTTGCACCAGGATAGGGACAGAGCCGCCACCATCTCCTCTGCCACCCCTCTGTGTGCTAATTGCCCCTGATGTTTGCTTTTTACCATGCTGTCATTCTCTTTCATTACGATCTTATCTGCTCTGAGACAACTGCCACATTCAGATGCTGGCATGTCCGATTTGGTCTCCGAGCATCCTTCCAGAGGGACCTGGTGATATGAGCCTCGCTCCAGGGAGAGGCTGGAGGTTGGAGGCTGGTGGTGGGAGCTGGCCCTGCAGTTCTCTGTGCAGTCAGGCTCTTCCCCTGCACCACCTCACTTGGAAAAAATACGCGTGTTCCCCTGCGCCCACGTTTATTCCCTTTTGCCTTTCTCAGGGACTTGTAAAGCAGTCCTCGAAACCACGCGGCCGTGACCAGCACGATCGAAGCCCCATTTGTATCGCAGAGAAGGACTGGGACAGCCTCGCTGCCGACCCTCGGTAGCTCTAACCCGTCAGACATGCAGCCATGAGACCCGCTCCGGCAGCTCCCCGACGGGCCGAGCGGGACAGGAGCCCTTTATTGTTCCCATGGATTTGTGCCCATGGGTGCCCCCGCCCCTCCTTCCCGCCCAGGCGCCCGGCCCCGGGACGCATCTCTTTGTCCCCACAGGCGAGCCGCGGTCACAGGTGGCCCGGGCACACCCTGCACAGGAGCCACACGGCAGCCCGGCAGAGCCCGCAGGTAGCCCAGCACCGCCCCGCCCTGCCCGGCCGTGCAGCCGCGGCGCTGCTGCGGTGCGCGGGGCCGGGCCGGGCCGGGCGGCGGGGCTGTCCCGTCGGGCGGTGGCGGTGGC
>VZTJ01006708.1:773601-817445 GCA_013397795.1 Orthonyx spaldingii
GGGCGGGCGGGCGCGGTAAAGGCGGCGCCGCGTGGGGGCTGAGCTCAGTCTGGCCGCCTGCGGGCTGCGCGGCGCCGCGGCCGCCCCCGGACCGCTCTGCCCATGGGGCAGCCGAGCCGAGCCCTCGGGACCGTCCCCCGCCGCCGGGACCTGCGCTAGGGCGGTGAGTACTGTGCGCATCCCCCCGCGCCGCGGACTGTCGCTGTCCCTGCCGCCCCTCGGGGTCCCGGGGATCGGGGACGCGGACTCTGCCACGGCCGTGCGCCCCGCGGGAGCCCGCTGCTGGCAGCCGGCCCCCGCTGCCGGGCGTCCCCTCGCAGTCAGCGCGGACGGGGGAGGGTTGATGGACCGACGGACGGACGGGCACGGGCTGCAGGAGAGGGATCAGCCCTTGCGCTGGCTGCGCACGGCTGCGATGGGACCGTCTCCGTCCTGGCCGTGCCTGGTCCGGGTGGGATGGGTGGAGGAGGAGGTGGTGGAGCGTTGTACCGTGGTGGGAGGGTGGCAGATTGCTCCGAGCGTTGGAGGGACAGCAGCCGTGCCGCCTTGTGAGGTGATGCGCAGGCGGTCCCTAGGCTTTGTGGCGAGGGCTTTCTCCTGGCTGTTACACGACTCAAAGGCGGGGGTCCGATGTCACTTCTTTCCTGGAAGTGCCCCGACCTTTTCCGCGTGCTCGGGAAGCGGCACAGGACCACGGTCTCCAAATGAGTACTTCAGGCGCCTGAAAGGGGAGGCTGAGTCCTGACCACTGCCCAGGCGAGGAGGTCAGCCTCGGTGGCTGAACATTGCTTCGGGTTGGGATGAGGGAAGCTAGCGCAGCTGTGCTCCTCGTGGGATGCAATCCCGTAGGTGTGCTGGGGAGCCCTGGCTGCAAGGAGGGCTTGGCCATGGTGGACGGGGAGGTGCTTGGGCTGGAGATGGAGGGAGAGGGGCAGGGGGAGGGAGCCGGGACAGAGCCATTGCTTTCACAGAGGGGAAGGTGAGGAAAGTCAGCTCTCAGCGGGCTCTGCATCCCCACCTGAGCTTGCACATTCCTGCGTGCTGAGCGGTCTGCTATGCCTCTTGCAGGGTCTGGCTGTCCCATCTGAGCAGGTGCACTGCTGTGTCTAGAGCAGCAGCAGCTATTAGGCTTCCCTGTTGAGTACAGCTCTGACTGAGCAAACCAGGCTGAGCAAGAAGCAGCACCTTATTCAGCACCTGCTCCTTGCCCTGCCTCAGTGCTGCTTGGAGTTGGAGTTCAGTGAGCCTTTTTCTTGCCTGAGCAATGAACCTGACTCTCTTGCAGTTGCCTGAGAATCAGGGCTGCAAATGATTAAATGGGTACTATTTAATCTCTGTCTGTAAAGGCTGGGAGTTACAAACACCAGCAGCAACCAAAGCCTTGTTGACATTAGGGTACCACTAGCACAGCTGAGCCATGAGAAACTACAGAGTATGCAACAGCACTGGCTATTCTGGACTTGGCATAAATAACATGTTCAGTAACTCTATCTGCAGTAGAGCAGTCTGCTGAATAATGGCATTTGGGGCCTGTGGATGAGGAAAGTGATTTTTAAACAAATAAATAGTACTTACAATTCAAGCAGGGGAGTCCACCCAGGGAGGAAGTTTTCTTAGAAAGGTTTTGGCAAAACCCCAAAATAAACAAGGTCCTAAGACTCAGCATGAAGGCACCTCAACAGCCCTGTCTCATCTAGGTTGCATAAATACACACCTGACGCATGCACAGCGGAGTGTGACGGACACCGTGAACCTGTGGTGTCCTGGTGAACCTGGTGCCCTCAGCAGAGAGGGGCTGGATACTGATGGCAGCTGGGAAAAGGGGGTCTTGGTTGCTTTAGTATGTGTGTGTTCTTGTTCTTTGACTGTGGTGCAGAGCAAGGTCAAGGGAGCTCTTCTCTGGGTAGGTGGCTGTCCAAACCAAGAGGCTGAGAAGGTGAGCTCTGCTCTACAGACTCAAGAGAAGTTGGTCCTTTCTGCTTGCGGGCCTGTAGTGATGTTTTATTATAGAGATATGAACACAAGAGCATCTTCAGAGATATACATCAAGGCGAGGCTTGAGGTGGCCATTGATCTCTTGGAGAATAAACCACAGACATGCCCTCCCCTGTGGTTTTCAGTCCATTTGGAGCTACTTGGAGGCTGGGGCGTGATCCAAAGGGAAATGTTTTCCTATTGTTCTCATTGAGCATCAAGTGCTGAAGTGTGCAAAATGCCAGGAGTACATCTGCAGCTGGTGTTCACTTGTCCTGCAGCACTCTGAAGGTCAGCATGTTGAATTGTAGGGGCTGGGAGGGATGGTACCACATGCTGGTTACAAGCATCACTTTGAGCTATTTGGATCGCGAAATGTTCCGTGTGATGTGTGTGTTTGGTCTTCATCCAGTAAGTCCCCAAATTTCTAATGAAAACTGCTAAATGCCGTTAGAACACAAAGAGTATCTCCCTCTGACGCAGGCAGGATTGGCTGCCTTCCCACCAGGCTGCCCAGGAGGCTGCACGTTGACCTGGGTGGAGCTGTGCATGAGGTGGGGGTGTCTGTCTTCTTAGTGCTACGCTTTTGGCTACAAGCTTTCACTTGGCACAAGAAAAAAGCACACGTGAACCAGAAAGATGTTGAGATTGTTTATGTTTGACTTCTGGCCTGGCGCCAGAGGGAATGGCTTGGTGACCTTGGCACTATTGGGACATTATTTATAGAACATAGATCTTCTGGGTTTTGTATTTTTGATGTAGGAATGTGAAAATAAGTCTCGGGAGGAAAAGACCTGATGTTGGCCACAAAATACATTTGGACTTTTTCCAGACCAGGAAAAACAACACTTAAGAGGTGACCAGGTGTTCCCTGTTCACATTGCTTTCTACCTTCCCTTGGAAAATACGGGTTTGGTGCTGTCCTGGAGATTGCAGGCTAGCATGAGTTCACTCCATGTTTGAAAAATTCTTGTTCAAGGTGCTAAAAGATGTTCACAAAGAAATCCAGCTATAACCAAAGACACTCTCAATAGTTTAAACATGAAGGGCAATGATGAATGACTCTGGCCTTCTTGGGTTTCTTCTGTTTGTGAAGCTCTGTGTCATCTGCAAGGCTTAATGCATCTCTGGGTGTTTAAGTGCCCATCTGTGGTGCTGATTAGTGTGGCTGACCCCAGGTGACAGATGGGAGAAGAAGAGGCTTGGAGACGCACAGAGTTTTACTGGAAGGCCCAGCACAGAGTGCTGGCCCCACAGCTCTGCCTCCCAGGGCTCTGGTGAAACCCCAGTGGCAAGCTTTCCTTCTGGGTTTCACAATATGCATGAGACTCTCATCCTCATTCTGTGCAGTGGGTATGCATTCCAATTACCTAAATCTGTAAATGTCTTTCTATCTCTCTGTATGCAAAATGAGAACTTACTGAGCATATTTGCGCATTGGTTTTGATGGGGAAGTCCTTGCCTAGGCTATACCTGACTCATTTATACCAGACTTTGGTTGGACCCTTACCCAGCTCATCTTAGAGGGCAAAGTCAAGGACCAGTGTCTGTAAGAAAGCTCTAATCCAGATTTATACAGACTGCTGCTGTGATTATGGGGAGGAGAGATCTATCACCAAAACAGGGAAATTATCAAACCTATTATAGTTGGGTTTAGCACTAAAGGTTGAGCAGCTTCTGCTGATGTTGGTGGTCAGGAACCGTGTGCTCACTTTCTGAACCTATGGGGCCAAAATCAGAAGCCTAAGCGTAGGGACTGGTATCTGACTCCATTGCTGCAGAGTTTCCTAGAAGTTTTTTGTTAGGGATTTGGATTAACATAATTTAAGTCAAAGGCACAGAGGACAGCTTGGGGAGAAAAGCAGTTAGGAATAAATCTGTGGTTCGATAGCCTGGTCTCCTGAGGAGCGGTATTACAGCATGAGTTGGTGTAGCGGGAGATGCACATAGAGAAGTGTCAGATAACACTGGCCACCTAATTATCTGTTTGAAGGGATTCTGTGTTTTAGAGGGAGATTATTGTGCAGTCCCTTTGCAGCTGCATGCCACTGCAAACCAGAGAGGAATCCCTCCTTTTCGTACTAAAATTAGGCAGCAGCACTTTGACTGTGTGGCCCAGAGGGGCAGGTGCAGGCAGAGTAGCACACAAAGGCTTGCAACCCTCTTGTTTTTAGCTGCAGCCTGCCTGGGCTGAGAAAGTAAACAGTGTGAGGCTGTGTCAGCAGCCAAACAAGAGACCTACAGAGAAAACCCACAAGTCTTCAGGAAACTCCGTGGGTGACTCAGATGGTGTTTGTGTCTGAGTACCCGTTCATTCAGTAACCCATGATGGCAGCAGAAGAAATTTTTCTAGTGGTGCCACCTTATGAGTGAATCACAAACCTCTGGTGTCAGATGTTTGTGGTCATATAAAGACCTGAGAAGCTCTCCTAGCCAACAGATGTTGTTCCGGGAATTCCACTGCTGAGCCTTAAAATAATCCCAGCCCTTGTTGGGCGCTGCAGTTTCTTTCTGGGCTTCCAGCTAGAGCTGCTGTAGGTGGAGACAGATGTGACAAAGAGCAGGCAGTTTCCCAAGGAGGACAGCTGTGCTTCCTATCATTCCTGACAGCCAAGAAGGTGCCTTTAGTTCAGGCTTCCTGGCTGTCTTGCCCTGCCTTGCTGTGTGTGAATGCACTCAGCCAGGTAGCAGCCTCACTAGTGCCCTGTACTGCGTTGCTGCAAAGCTGTGAGAGATGTGTGGGCAATGGGTGGGGCACAGCCTGGGTGCAGACACTGTGCCATGTTGCATGGAGTCCTCAGGAAGGACTGTGTTGTGGAAGTAGAGGGCTGTATTGCCAGTCTTAACCAGAGCTCCAGGAAGCAGGCTATTTTCTGAAGAAACAAGATATCTTAAAGATCCATGGTTTTAAGTCCGTCTTAGTCTTTTTGTTGGACATTTACTTTTAGTTGCCTGGCATGCCATTCATGGTAAATGTTCAGTGTATTCCAAATAGGTAGAAACATGAGCTGCGTCCTTGCAGAGGGGAGAGGGAAATTCAAAAACCACAATACTGAATCCAGGGAATCTGGGTGGTATTGGTTTTTCACTAACATTATCTTTGTGGCCTAGGAAGAAAAGTTTCTGTAGAATCTGGTTAATAGCAATAAAGAGCATCCAAACATTAGTCCACAGAAAGAAGAAATCTACCAGGAGTCAAAGGTTGCACTGAACAGGACCAAAGAATTTAGACCATCTGTCTGTGTTTTCCCAGATTGTTTTCATGGTAAAGTGAGAATAAAATTTAGCTGTCTTTAATATCAGCATTGCTGGTGGACTCTCTGTAAGTGCTGACCACAGATCTGGTGTGCTTCTGAACAGCAGGCACCTATGGTGCATCCTTCCACCCTCCTGCCCTACTGCTCTGCCCAGTGCAACTGTTTTCTCCTTGGCGTGTATGAATGTATTCTTGCCTTGTCTGCTGGCAAAAACCCATCAAGAGTTCATCCAGTCCCTTCCGCGATCTGTGACAACATCCACTGTTTAAATCTCTGGACAAGTAGGATGCATTGAGAGTTGATGGATGGAGGAATAATAAAGCAGTTGAGCTTATCCCCTCCAGCCAATTTATTCCCTGCATCACATCACCATGCAAACCGACTGCCTGTCATTAGTGCTTACAAAGAACGTGGGGGAGAAGAGGCCAACTTGTAACCCCCCAGAGCCCTGACTGCATGGAAATGACATTACAGTGAAAGGTAATGGGGAAGGGATTGACTAAAACCTGACACTTCTATGTCATGAGCTCTTCTAAGCAGGAGGCTGTGTTATATGTTTGCTGACAGATGTATATACACACACACACAGAGCAGCAAAGCACTGTGTGTGTGTATACACACATACACAGTCCTGATGGATGATCCTGATATTACTGGAACTTGTTGTACCCAAGTGTCTGAGACAAAACTGTAAAAGAAGGGAAGGTCCTTAAACAACCCTTGATAGTAGAGATGGGACATCTGGCAATACTGTGTTTTCCATGGTTACTTGAGACCTTGATTTGTCAGCACTTATGCTGCTATCACTTGGTTGCCTGAATCTCTCTGTTGCGTCCTTATCCCTGGGTAGAGTAATCAAACAAAAGTAGGGAGAAGAACTTGTCAGTACTACCTTTATAATTTTTTTCCTAAGACTTCTCTTGCATGTGCCAGGCAAGATGGAAAGAGGGCTCCTGTGGGACCTCTCAGTTCTCAGATATCCCTTGTCACCAAGGCTATTTATGCCACATACTGGTTTCTAGCCCTTTGCCTCCTCACTGCTACAAAAAGAGAAATCTTGCTTTAGTTCCTTAGGCTGATGTGGGTCCTGTGTGGCTGTGATTAATAAGAGTTACTCAGGATGTAGCATCTCCACAGCTTTTCCTTGCATGTTGTTGTCTAGTTTTTTTATAATCCCAAAGTGTGGCTCCATGCTGTGAGATGGGCAAAAGTGATTCAGGGTTTGCCTAGGATGAGGTAGTGAAAAGTTCACTGCAAGGATCTTGATCTTGTCTATCCATATGAAAGCAATCAAAAGTCTAGTCTTGCTCGTCATCTAGGCTCTTCCTGTCATATATGGAAAGAGGTCAGCCATTGCAGGGATGACGCATCTTGTCCTAAAATGGACACCTCTGGGTGTTGGCTCACCCTGCCTATTTCCCAGGGAGCCTAAAAGAGGGAGGTGAGGAGACGTACAGAATCAAGTCATAGTTGATGCTTCCAAACTCCATTCTCTCCACCCATGAAGTGCTTTTATTCTGGGCTGGGGGCAGACTGACTCTGTGCGTGCTACTCACAGTACACATACACTGGCCTTTTGTGGAAGCTGGAGAATCTGTCATGCATCAGAGACATTGTCTCTTTCAATCTCCTTTGTATTAGTTCCTTTTCCTGATGAAAGCTTTCTAAAGGGTACTTGTGTGCTGAATAGCCATTGTTGATAATGCACGATATGAAATCCAAAAGGAAGGCTGAGATTAAATGTCACGCACTTCAGTCGGGGAATTCAAAGAGCCTTGTTGATCTGTGCATAATTCGGGGCTTGACAGCTCATGCATAAACAAACATGTGCACATCCACATACATGGGTGCGTGCAGAGTTTTCCCTGACTCAGCAGCACATAAAAGCAAAGTCATGAGGGTGTGAGTTCCAGGGGAGTGGGTGCTGTGTTCGTGGGGAAAGCCTGTGGGTTCTTCAGGACTCTGACTTGAGAACCACACTGGCAAATGCAGTCACTTGTTGTTAGTATGGTGGGCTTCCTTCTGCCTTCCTCCCCTGTGCAGCTCTGTGCTGAGCTGTGGCTGCTTTGATTTTCTGCATCTGGGTTTAATCTGACCATGAGAATCTTCTGAGAGCTTCTCGGTGTGTGCGAAGGCAGTATCGATGTGAGGTTCACCCCAAGGTTTCCACAGTGTTTTCTCCCACCAGCAGTGAAAGAAGACAGACAGAAAAAATCGATGTCATGCTAATCTGGTTGTTGGTCAGGCCAGGAAGGGCATTTCTGCCTCTGACACATTGCGTGTAATGAACCAAGTGCTGCACAGGAGTCCACAGAGCAGGTCAAGGTGTCACAAGCAGCACTGTTGGGGTACAGTGGCTGGGCTGTTGCTTGTGAAATGTTTTACCTGCTGCACATGAGCCATATGAACTTCTGTGCTAGATCTACTTTTCATATACAACTGGGAAAACTGAGGTCTCAGAGGTTTAATGACCCAGTCTTGATTTTATGAAAGGAGCAGCAGCACTGCCAAACCTATAATCTAATAGTTTGGCTTGCAGGCTTCCTACTCTGCATGCTATGCTGTACTTCTGTTCCTAAAAACAGCTGGTTTCACTTTCAAGTGCCTCATTGCAGGAGAAGGGGATACTTGTGGCTCCTCCTCGTTCTGGGGGATGCTGTGGGACAGTGCTCCACAGACATGTGCCTGTGCACCATGTGCTCCCCCTCTAGTAGGTTGCTAGAAGTTTCTTTTAAGTTGTTTCACCACAGACTTGTGAATTAGCAGAGCCTGTACGAGCTCTAGCAGCAGCTATTTAGAAGTTTTCCTCTTCTAAATCTGTCCTCCTAGCTCCTGTTTGCCCAACATGGGGAATTTTGCATCTGACATTTTTAGCAGTAACCTGTTACTATAGAAACTGCTAAGGTGTCAGAGGGAGATTTTTGCCACATTGGGATATGCTACCAAGTAGTTGAAGTATGTGTTCTGTTGGGAGGCCTTCTCCATCATGTTTTTGCTAAGCAACTCCCCGAGCCTGTCTGCATGTCTGGGCTTATTTCATGTCTAAGGAGCCATGAGGGAGTGATAAACCCAGAGTTCTAATTGTGTGTGAATGAACAGGAAATATTGGCCAATTGTTTAGGGAAGATGCGAGAAGGTGTTCCCAAGCTGCAATGATGGGTCCAAGTGGTGTGTAGGGTGGTAGTCCAGGGCTGAGACATCACAGGTGGTATCAGTCTTTAGGGCAGTAAATGGTTGACCTAGAAGCATGAGTTGAAACTCTCAGTGACATCTCCCAGGAAGGAGTCTGGGACAAGCTGTTCCTCTCACCCTTGAGACCAAAATATGGGTGAATGCCAACATACTTGGCTGGTCTTGTAGTCTGAATTCTCTACTAACCAGCCAAGAGATTGTGGAGCAGGACTCAAAGTAAGTCCACACAAATCAACCCATGTCTCTTTTGTGTGTGTGTGTGTGGATATGTATATATAATAGATATATTTTTATATATATGTATGTACAAATACATATATGTATATATGTGTACATTTATATTTATGTACATTTATGTAGACTTAATTTATTAATGTATAACTTATTATTTATAAATTAAATGTATTTATGTAAATAATAAACTCTTACAGGATGTGGATGTAACCATGTATACGGGAAATTCTCTACAACAGGGTTGTTGACAACTCAGCTGTTGACTGATAGTCATTCGGGCCATTTCATACCAGGCCTGATTTACAGGACTTCTGTGTTATAGAAGGAAATTTTATTGCTTGTACAATGAGAGGTGGGAGTCTTGTGAGTGACTATGCTTGGGACTCAGGAAACATCCTGGCTAGACCAAAAGGCAACCTTCCTGCTTAATGCAAATTTATTCGTCTGCCCTTTTTCCTCCCTATTGTGTGTGCCTAGACTGCACATCTGGTCATATCATGACAGACTATGGAGATGAGAAACCCTTTGTTTTCTACACAAATGGAAGAAAATAATCTGATGCTGCTGGGGTGTCCTGCAGGAGTTTTTCTCAGGCTGGGGTTACAAACTGGCCCATGAAGCTGGTTGGGAATCTTTTTTTGCAGTTCTGGAGTGGAACAGACTCACTTCATCTTCCATTTCATGGTTGTAGATATGTTGGTAGTGTATAAATCACAGTGGTTGCATTGTGCTAAGTTGCAGACTGCAGATAGAGAACTAATGTTGCTGGAGGTATAGATTATTGTCTTTGGGGAGAGAATCCATCGAGAATTGCTTTGACATCACTATTTCAGTGACAGTATGCAGAGGGATGTTGTGCTTGTGTGTGGCTCAGGGGACTTAATGTTCCAAATTGTAGTTTCTTAACAATTTCCTTTCAAGTTCTGGAAAAGGACAGAGGTGCAGGGAATTGTTGAGAATAAAGAGCATTGGCTTCCTGGAGCATTTATGAAAGTCTCTTGTCAGGTGCTTGGGGGCACAGTGGAAAGAAAATCTGTAGAGGTTTGGGGCTGTCAGGAAAAGAGGTGCCCAGAAGCCCCATGTTACTGTGAAGATTCAGTGTTCAGCAGTGTTGTGGATAAGCAGCACGTGTATGGGCTGCTCTCTGCTCTTCCCAGGGTCTTTCCATCGAGTTCCTTTGAACGTCTGTTATGCCTCAGGTGTGAGGCAGAGGAGATGAAATGCAGACTTGCATCATATTTCTGTAAAACTGGCCTGTATTACCCTGTTTGGTTGAAGGGCTTTACTAGCTTTTTAAGCTGCTCTTTTTCAGTAGCAAGGGTTGATTTACTTGGTTGTGGTTTGTTTTTTGGGGGTTTTTTTGTGCTTCTGTGTGTGTGCATATGGGTTTTATTTTTTTCTTCTAGCGTTTCCCTGTAGAAATCATCTGCAGGACAGATGGCCCGTTAAGCTTCTGGGACTGTCTCTCACAAACACCTGTCTAAGGCAGCTGGGAATCAAAGAGGAATTCTCCTCTTTTAATGCCCCTAAAGAAAAACAGCACCCGATCCTAATATGTCCTATTTCCCTCTCTCTGCATCCTCCCAGCTTCCTGGGAAACTTCACTGCTTGGTTGTGGCCATCTGTTGAGACAGCAAGGGGCTGGGTGCAGGCTGTGGGCTGAAGCTGGGAGGTGGCATCCTGAGCCTTTGGAGAGAGCAAGGGCAGCTTTGGGGTGACGGATTGCTGCGGCTGGCTGGGCTGAGAGCCTCGGTGGCAGCGAGGAGGATGATGCAGGGAGCGGGCTTTTATGCAAGTAACACAGATGAGAACTGCTGAAGCAGCTGTTGTACACTGTTGTGTTGTAGCTTGCATCCTTTGTATTTGCAGCCAAAACACACCTCAGCAGCCAGGGATGGGCTACTTGAGAAGGCAGGGTAGCGTGGCCAGGCTTGCACGTGGGGGGTGAGTGCAGGTGTGTGGTAGATGAAGGGTGAAGGCTGTTTGTCCCCCGTGGTGGGAGCCCTCTGAGCCCACACAGAGGGGCCACGGTGGGGCCGGATGTCCAGCTGGGCACCCGTGGGGAGTCCTGTGTACTGTGCCGGTCACCACAGCTGTGCAGGTCGCCTGCCCGAGCACGTTCAGCATGTCACAGGCTGCCCCGCCAGCTGCTGCGAGAGGCACACAAGCGTTTCTCCGCTGAGGTGCCGCCCAGGTTCGCGTGGAGGGGTCAGCCAGTTGCTGCAGGTGGTGATTGGCAGGCCGGCAGGAGAGACTGTGTTTAATTATAGCTCCGGTTTGAGAAACCAGTAGAGCAACAGAGCTTTTTTATCGTGTTCTGGGGAAACTGAGCACTTTACAGGTTTTGATTGCTATATAACACATCCTGTGACACTGACAGAAACTTTCCTGTGGTCTCTGCAAAAGGAAATTTGAAACCTATGGGCAGTAAAATTCTGGAGATGGGTGGTACCTCCCAGATGCCATGGGATATAGCCAATAGTGGTTCTTCTTGGGGCAGGATGTTTGTGCAGCCACGCGGAGCTTGGGGGCAGGAGCCGCTGCTGCCAGGGGCGGAGGGTGCAGGGGCTGAGCCTGCTTGGGCTAAAGCAACCCTGAAGCAGATGGAGGAGAGGATGCATGGAAAAGGCTGAGCAGGCTTTGGATGTCCTTTTTTGCGTGAAGTGGTGACAGAGTAAGCAACACAAGTTAACTCTTTCCTCCCCAGCAGGCTGCAGAGGACTCGGTCCCCTGTTGAGGGGTGATGCTGGCCATACCCAGTACGTTTGCCAGAACTGCTGTAGGCACTGGGTGCCGCTGCCTTGCAAGTGGGGGCTTTGTGGTTGTGGGCAGCTCTGCACCTCTCACAAACAGCACTGGAGGGCATTCAACGGTGTCTGGTCATGAGATATGCCCAGCCTGAAGGGTGAACTTTAGATGTGCCTGAGGCTCTTGATGGTTGCAGATGATTTGGGAGATGGTCTGGAGGCACCCAGTGAAGATATCCTTTGACCTAAGAATCTGCTTTGCATTTTCATTGTGTGTAGGGGCAGGGCAGGAAATCTACTGCCTAGGTTTTGTAGGTGTTCCCTAGGGATGACACGGTGTCCCTGTGCCTTTTAGAGTCACTTAAGGAAGGAGCAGGGCTGGGGATGAGCCCCTGGCAAGACATGCTTCCTGCTGGTATTGCAAAGAGCCTTCGGTGCTGAAAGGGCTGGTGTTTATGTGGGAGTCCTGTGTACCTGGCTTGTTACAGGTGAGAAATCTGAAGTCTCCCTGTTGCTTAGGTGTACAGACTGTGACAGATGGAGCGGGAGCACCCGCCACATTCTGCTGCTGTGGTGGCTGAGTGCTAATTGTTTTTACTGCCTGAGCATCAGGTTATTTTTGGCTTGATCAAGTTTCATTCCCAGCTGGCTAGTGGTAGAGAGGTCCTAATAGTCTAAATCTCCATGCTTGATATAAATCTAGGCAGGAAGCTGGTTTGGTCATCGTGGATTTGGGATGTGCAGTTGCAGAAATACAGCATGAATATAGCTATATCTTGGTAGTTACATGGGACATAGGGAGTTCCGGCTCAGGGTCTGCTGCACCATGGGCTTCCTGGGGAAACTCTTGTTAGGCCATTTCAATAGGATGCACAAAGATGTTTTGTGGCTCTCAGGTGTGTTTTTGGGTTAGACACAGGGAATTTACCTCATCCCTCAGGATTTTTTGAGTACTGAAGTGTCTGAGGTTGTTCACCAATAGATTTTAAGCACGTAAAAGTGAGCAGACTGAACCTTCAGATGTGGTGGGAAGAAAGGAGTCTTGGGTCCCATGTGATTAGGCAACAGTGTAATGTTTGCAAGAGTCAAGGTACTTGGTAGGTCTGTGGATCCCGTCCTTAATCTACTTGTGTTTCCACTGCCTGTCCTCTTTACCCTGCCCATGTGTTTGAGCCCAGGCTTTCTTGACAGCTCTGTGGCTGATGAAGTATAGGGTCCAGAGCAGCTTCTATGGACCCGGTACTGTCCTCAGCAGCAAAGAGACAGAACCACCACAGCCTGCAGGAACATTAGAAGAGCTGGAGAAATCCATTACATTTGCTGGGCCCTTGCAAGAGAAATGCTGTGGCCATCAGCCCATCTATGAGGGCCAGGTACAGCACAGCTGTCATGGTGGATGCCCCTCTCATGTGCACACTCCCTTGTGCCGCTGCAGTGCTGGAAAACTCCCCTGGGCTCTGCCAGATTGCTCCCAGAGAACTCCAGTATTGTAAAGGGACACTGCCTCTGCTTCATACTTAGTATTGGTTCTCAACCTGTGCTCTGTAGAAGATGCTTAGGCATGGCAAGTGCCCTGTTAGGCTGTTACAAAGGACAAACATCCATTGCACCTTCTTGGTTAATTCTTAGGTGTAAAAAACCAAAGTGGGCTCAAGATGTTGAGTTGTCTTGGGCATATTGACTTAAGAAATCTAAAACAGGAGAGCAAGAATTCTCTCACTGGCCTGAATGTGATAGAGCTGAACAAACTTGTGTCCAACTTAAATGTATAAACATTTCATTGTCCCATCTTGACTCCAGCTCATACTCTCTTCCCCTGCTTGCAGATTGGAAGTGCCATCAAATCCTTGGAGGGAGAGTTTCTGTAGTACCAGCGCTTTAATTTAAGCACCATTGCTTTGTCAGATAAAAGGCTGCACTGTGGATAGCAGTGCCACTGAAATAGCATCCAGCTGAGCAGTAGGCAGCATCCCTATCCCCAGGGCCCTGGCGAGCCATGTCCTCCCAGGCAGGCAGGTTGCCACCCACGAGCAGTTTGGCTCTGGCTTGCACGAGCCGTAGGCACTCAGCTCCAGGCAGTCCGGAGCGGGGTCTGGTTCTGCACCTCCACTCTGGGTGCGCAGCTCTGGCTGCTGCAGCACCGTGGCGTGTGCAGTTGAGTCTCCTCTCTCCCACGCTGCAGAGCTCTCCTCTCCAGACGCTGGGAGGGAAGCGGAGACGTTGGGGGAAGAGCTGTGGAGGTGGGGAGAGATTGAGCTATCATTAGCGTGGCACCAGTGAGGTTTCTTTGCACCACTAAGCAGTAGCAATCAAAATTGAATGCAGTATGCTGAACAGCTGAGCAAGGGAACGGATACTGAAAAGAGCCTGTGAAGAAAAGAGATCTATGAGGAAAAACCCCTCTTTCACATCACAGACAGCTGTGGCAGGGAGTAGGAATTGCCTGTTTATGGTGGTTGATCTGCACAGTCCCTGGGATGCTTGGAAAAAGGATTAAGGAGGAGATAATCGCAGGAGAAAGAGGAGGTGGAGGTTTCCCTTTGCAAACTCACAGGCTAATAGAAACCATCCTCTAAATTGTCAGTGTGTCAGGATACATTAATGTAAGTATAATGTTTTCAAATCCTCAGCATCTTCTATCTGAATGTCACTGAATTAGTGCTAATTGCATTCATTAGCTCGTTAGCCATTAATATTCAGTATTTGTTAGGCTGGCTCTGTCTCTGGACGATGGGGGTAATGAGATGTGGGACTGGCTGCAGGACCGTGCCATAGCTGTGCTGTAGGAGCATGGTTTTATGTACCAGATTGTTTTATTGGCATTTGTGTCTGGCCTGTGTTGTCCCAGCTCTTGGCCAGTGGCTTACCACAAATTAGTGGAAACTTTTAACAGGAGAGCAGTGTTAATGATGATGTGGATAAATTTCCACCAACTCCTGCCCCGAAAGCAACTGGTGAGACAAATGTTGAAGGCAAATTTTGATCTTTTGGCCTTGAGCCAGTTGGCAAAACTGCCTCTGTAATCACAAAGCTGTTCAGTGCAGTCTTCATTGGTGAGTCATGGAGCCCTACCTTTCTTTGCTTCTTGTTCTCAGGAGAAATTCTCTATTACTCCTCTTCTCCTCTTTTCTTCCTTCTCCTCTTTTCTTCCTTCTCCTCTTTTCTTCCTTCTCCTCTTTTCTTCCTTCTCCTCTTTTCTTCCTTCTCCTCTTTTCTTCCTTCTCCTCTTTTCTTCCTTCTCCTCTTTTCTTCCTTCTCCTCTTTTCTTCCTTCTCCTCTTTTCTTCCTTCTCCTCTTTTCTTCCTTCTCCTCTTTTCTTCCTTCTCCTCTTTTCTTCCTTCTCCTCTTTTCTTCCTTCTCCTCTTTTCTTCCTTCTCCCTTCATTTTTTTCTTCTTCCTTTTTTCTTCCTTCTCCCTTCATTTTTTTCTTCTTCCTTTTTTCTTCCTTCTTTTTTTTTCCCCCCATCCCACCTTCCCTTCCTCTGGCATTTCTGACTATGAGGCCAGAGCAGGAGGTGTGGGCATCAGGCTTTCCCTAGCAAGAAACCAGAAGGGATTCAGAAGTGCCAGGATGGCATGGCCAGCACACTCAGCACCCCAAGTCCTGTCAAGACCACCAAGCCTCCGGTCTCTTTTCCCTGAGGAGAGGCAGTAGGATGCTCCTGCTCAGGCGCTCTGCCAGACTTTTCCCTCGCTTTAGAGATGTGGGATGGCTTCAGAGTGGTCCTGAGGCTCAGAGTGAGAGAGAAGAGCATTCACCACAGGGTTGCTGCTTCAGGATTGGAATGGATGGCTTTGATCAGAAAAAGCTGGGCTAGAAATGCCACAGCAATATGTCTTCTCTGGTTTCAGCAGTTCTGGTGGGAAACCACTCAGCATCCAACCTTGTGAGTCTGGGTCAGCCAGGAGCAGAAAAAGTTGCAAAAACTGTAGCTAGTTAAAGAGGTCAGGCGTTTCTTTTAGACACATCACTCTGGCTTTGGGGTAAATTTTGTATGCAGATTATCTAGATTTGAATACACACAATTTATTGTGACAGGTTGGCAAACCCTAGACACGATAAATCTTTCAAACTTTTCTACTGTTAGCTACCATTTGAGCTTCCTGCCTTGTGCTCGAGGGTAGGCCTGAGTATGCAGCTTCTACCTTCCTCCTGAGTGGTTGTTTTCCACTGTCCCACTTCTGAAATATTTCTAGATCCCGATTGCTGCATCTGGCTTTGTGCTGCCTTTCCAGGAACCTGGGCTTAGTTATTCAGTGGAATAAGAGCAAAAAACCCACAACCAAACAAGCCTTGCTACAATCCCAAAGAAGTACCTGCAGAGCACTGAGTAGCTCAACTGGCTCACTGAAAAGCATTTTGCCTGGTCTACTGAAAGGGTCTTATTAAACCCTTGATCATGGCGTTCACCTTTTGCACCATCCCAGCAAGACCTCTTAACTTTGCCTTAAAGAAAGAGGTTTGTTGGGCACTTGCAGACAGGACTGGCTGTCCTTGACTGAACCACCACAGGGAAGGGTTTTCCTTTGAGAGGGAAATCCCTCGCAAGGCACTGGGACAACATTTGCATGCACAATGCCAAAATAATTGTACCTCGTTTTATTACTCCCCATAGACACATGAAATTATTTAGACATCAGCATAAATTTTCTCCTCCTGGGCCAGCTCTAGGAAGGCTCAGCTGGGGCATGGGGCTGCTGGTGCTTGAGCCTGACACTTGCTTGGGCTGGATTAGCTGTGCTTGGTGCCTGGAGGGAATTTTTGTGGGTCTCTGGGAGGGTGAAGTGGCAAATCGAAAAAAGTGTTTGTGTTCAGCTGAGCCAAGATGAAATGAAGACAAATTGGAAGAAAAGGGTTTCTGAACTGAGGGTTTCCAGGGTTTTATGACTGCAAGATGAGACAGCGATTTCATGGAACTCAACACCTGTACCTGTATAGCACATGCCAGGATAGAAGTTATCTTTTTGATCATAACTTCTCTCAGTTGCCTATATTTACTTATCCCAGATAGTATTTGTAGTTTCTAATTGCCATCATTTCCTAGAAAGCAATGTGTCTTCAGGGAAAATCATACCTCTGGCTTCTTGTTACTCAGGGGTTGATATGTTCTGGCAAAATATGGGGGCTGCAGCATCTGAGGGGGGACACACAAATAAATATCTGATACTTATTTGGGTTTTGACTTGAAATGCCAGCTGAAGAATGTGATGTATCACATGGGAAAAGAAAAAAGGCCAAGTATTACTTAATGACTTTAATTCTCCTAGTCTGAGATGCACTTAATTCCCCTAATCTGAAAAAGAGCAAAGAGGTACTATTGGGGATTGCCTCATGCTGGGATAGACAAGATTATGGTTTGTAGGTCAAAAGCATTTATAACTAAATGTCTATGCTAAAGCCACTCTGCTCTGATTTTTTTTCTTTTCCCCCCATGGCAGATCCCGGTGACGGCAGGATCAGCCTGAGATGAGCCACCTGTAACTGGGGCCGGCCTCGTTGCCAGGGCTCCCTGCCCCGTGAGGATGAGGAGCCATCTGCCGGCCTAACAGCAAGATTTTGTGGCGGTGGTTGTTTAATTTTCCCCAAACCTCGTGAAATTTCATGTGACAGCGGAGCCGCTTCCCACACCCTCCTTGTGCCACCTCGCAGCCAAGGGCTCGGCAGGGCAGGGCCACCACCATGGCAGCAAAGCAGCCCCCACCGCTGATGAAGAAGCACAGCCAGACTGACTTGGTGAGCAGGCTGAAGACACGCAAGATCCTGGGCGTCGGCGGCGAGGATGACGATGGCGAGGTCCATCGCTCAAAGGTGAGGGCAACGGAGACAGAAGCCTGTGTGCAGTAATGATGGAAAAGGGACCTTCTGCTGGACAAACCAAGGTTTGACCATCCATGTGGTTTGGGGTAGTCACAGCCAGGCATTGTGGATAGGAGCGTGTCCACATGAACACGAACAGCTCTGGGCAGTGTGCGCATGAGAGCAGGACAGATACTGTGACACCCCGAGGGCTCTGCAGGAGCCTGCGCTTCATCAGGATGTGACATGCAGGTGATGTGTGTGAAGAGTCAGTTCCCTTCTTAAATAAGGAAGAGGAAACAAGAGTTAGTGTTGACCCCTCCCCTGCATACTGAAGGTGGCTGATCCCAGTAAGGGAGCAGTAGAGGCCGCAGCTCCTGATAGAAATCAAGGCATATGTTGGGACAAAGGAGTCACAGATGAATCCCTTGTCCTCCTCCTCCTTCCAGCCCTCTCAAACTCCTACATGGAATTAGATATGTGGTTTTGGGCTGATGAGTACTGCCTAAAGACTGGGGAAAGATCTGCTTAGCTTGTGCCTTTCATTTGAATTTGAATTTCAGATTAGCCAAGTACTGGGAAATGAAATCAAGTTTGCAGTCCGGGAACCACTGGGACTCAGGTAAGGTATTGGATCACCTTGGGGCTGGGTCATCTGAGCGCCCTTGGCCAGCGCATCCCTGCCAGCTCTGGCTTCTGATACCGATTCTGCTGCTGTGCCAGCATCACTTCTCCCTGCAGGGGCTTCTTGGAGGCTGTGGAACCAGACTGGCTCTGCCTTCTTTCCCCATAAAACAGCCCGAGGCCCTAAAGTTTTTGTCTCATTGCATGTGCAGGGAACTATAAGGGCTACGTGGGGCTGGAGGAGCTCCTGTTCTACTGTGTGACAGGGTGGTGTGTCCTGTGGGGACCCTGCTCTGCATCATCTTCTTGGCAGGGTCACTTCCCGCCTTTGCTTGGGTGAGGGGGAGTCTGGCTCTGTCTCACCAGCAAGACTGGTCTGCATGCTGAGGCTGGGGCTAGCAGGATGTGGAAAGCTGAGTCCTTCCATGTAAGGTTTCTGGCTGCCTCATGAGGGAAGGATGAAAGCTGATGAACGAGCAGGCAGCCAGAAATGCTTTGTGAACTATGAGTGATGGGGTCACCTCCAAACTCATACTGGGTCCTCTGTCTTCCCTCTCATGCAGGGTCTGGCAGCTGGTTTCCGCCGTCATGTTTTCCGGGGTTGCCATCATGGTGAGTGGGGGATGTGGTCCTGGCAAGAATCAGCTCCTGACTGCCAAAGGGGCACCCCAGCGTGGCCCTTTGGCCCTGGCATTTATCTTCCTTCCCTGCCTCCAGCAGCTCCTACCGCTTTCTCCTGCGAGGCCTTTGCCCTCACTGTCTGTCAGTGATGGGCTTTGCCAACAGTGTCCTTGGCAGTTTGTTCCTATGACCAGAGTCCATTTTCACTAGCAGGGCCCGTAAACCAAGGAATGGCAGCCTTGGCCACAGAAACCAGCCATGCAGCTGATAGCTGACATGGTGATATTTCTTGCACCTCCTTAATTTCCAATTTCCTGGCCAGTGGCTCCAGTCCCACAAAGGCATGATGCTGGAGTGCTGCTGCCCAAGAGGACATGTTTTGGTGATCTTGGCTGGTTCAGGTTGCTGAGTTTCTCTCTTGCCTCTGCCAGGCTCTCGCTTTCCCTGACCAGCTCTTTGATGCCATCTTTGAGGAGGAATCTGTGAGCAGCAAGACTCCCATCCGGCTCTATGGAGGAGCCCTCCTCAGTGAGTGCTGTACAGCTGTACTGGGGCATGCTGCTGCCCCACAGAGTAAGGGGACCGGAGGCCAAAACAGCAGCAGGGAACCAAGTCCATGCCCAGCCGGACACCTGCAGCTGGAGAGCAGAACATCTGCTGTTAGCAAAGAAATTGCTGAGGGGTATTTTGAAAAGCTTGGCTACTGCTGCTTTTTCCTAGCAGGGTTTCAGGCGTGCTGCAGGTAGTGTGAGAAGGACTGTGCATGCACTGAATCCCTGGGGGAGCACCCCACGTGCCCCAGCAAAGGGAGCCTGCAGGGGGCCCGGTGCAGGGCGCTGGGCCGCGGCTGGGGCTTCGTGGGAGAGGTAGGGGAGGTGGGGCAGTTGGCGGCATTCAGGGACGCTCCCAGGAGGAGGGGGGCGAAAGACAAGGAGGTGACGGGAGCTGGGAGAAATGGTGTGGGAAGGAAGAGGGGCCCGACCCGCGTCCTGCAGCGGCACCGCGCGGGGCGGGCGGGAAGCGCGGCCCTACCGCTGTGGCGGCCCTCGGGCAGCGCGCCCCGCTGTCCCCGCAGGCATCGCGCTCATCATGTGGAACGCCCTGTACACCGCCGAGAAGGCCATCATCCGCTGGAGCCTGCTGGCCGAGGCCTGCTACTTCGCCGTGCAGTTCCTGGGTGAGTGGGGGGCAGGCCGGGACGAGGAGGAAGAGGGGAGGAGGAGGAGAAGGAGGAGGGTGCGAAGACTGTGCGCCCACTGGGCGGGGAGCAGGGATCGACGGTGGGCAGGGCCGCGGTGTGAGGAGTGGTGGAGCATTTTCCCTGCCAGCTGCTTGCCTTTTTTATCCCCCATGGAATAGCTTGTGCCCTGAACTACTCCTTGAAAGGTTAAACATCACCCTCTGACAATTAATTTACTTTTCTTCCTGAAAATGCTCTGGGCTTCATAGCCAGCACAGGTCGTTGCTGGAGCAGGCTGGCTAGATGCAGCCTAGGGTCTAAGAAGAAAAGATTATAGCAACCTACACTAAAAAGGGGGATGTTCAATGTTACCAAAACAGAACATAACCGTTTAGCTGGTTTCTAGGGAGCTCATCTATATTTAACAATGAAGGGGGGTTCTTGTATGTGTGTCTTGGTAGCTCAGTGTGTAGCTGGTTTAGATATGAGCTATGCATTGGTGGCCAAAAAAGAGAGGTTTTCAAGAGAGGCGATGTTTATGGACTATGCATATTTTGTAGATGCTCCTAAAGTTGAGAAATGTTTATCAGCACTGAAGTGTTCAAGCCACAAAGCAAATGCAGGAGGTTGTAGCTCCCACATAAACACCTGAGTATAATGGAAACTCACATCTGCTTGAGTGCTTGTTTCAGGCCTGAATGTGGGACTGCCTTGAAAGCAGGGTTTCCGTAAGGGAGAGCTCTGGGGTCCCTGGCAAGCTTCAAGGCTGTGAAAAGAAGGTAGCAAAGAGCCTTTGCCATGAGTTCACTGCATGTGAATGATCCTGTGCTGAAAGCTCCTGCTGTCGCAAGGCTCAGCAGTTCCTGCCCAAGTCCTGCGTTAGAGGGCAGCAGAAAACAGCTTTGTGCTATTTGTCTCCTTTTGGTTTTGCGTCACCAACCTCTACCTTGTCTCCCTCCTTCTCCCTCAGTTACTACTGTCTCCCTGGTTGAGAGCGACCGGATAGCCACAGGTGCCGTGCTTCTCCTGGTCAGCCGAGCCCTCTTCATCCTCATCAGCGTATATTATTATTACCAAGTTGGACGTCGTCCCAAGAAAGTCTAATTCCTGGGCTTTTTGTTATGGGAAAGGTGGGAGGGGGGAGTTTGTGTCGGTAATTTTACATTATAATTATAATTTTTTAAATTTTTTTTTTTTTTTATTAATCCCTTTGGTTCTAAAGTAGCTTCCTTCTTTACCGGCATGAATCAGTGTGTAACCCAGTGCTGGTGGCATTGCCAGGTGAAATGGGGGGAGCAACATCGGCAGGACCCCCAGCCCCTCTGCAGGAGGTGAGGAGCAGCGGGAGGAAGGCTCAGGGAAGTGTGTGGGCCTGGCAGGCTCAGGGAAAAAAAGCCAGTTTTCTAGGGGGAACTGGCTGATAGGATCACAGGCTCTGAACCCACTGGAACAAAGCACAAAATAAGGCCAGCATCTTGAAACCAAATCCCTGAGGAGACAGGGCAGTAAGACAACTAACAAAGGACTCGGCTACTCTGCTTGGTAAGCCTTGCACCTCCCCTGGTTTACAGCCCGTTCCCTTTTTAGCAAGTACTGACTGTCTAGGTAGCCGGGAGCTGGATAGGGTCAAGTTCAGTGCTTTGCAAACAGCTCTTCTTTCCTCACTGCCAGAGGTGCATTTTTGTGTAGTTCATAGTTTTGCACTGGATGCTGTGCAGAGCTTGGCAGGAGATACAGCAACAGAAGAGAACCCTTGCTTGTTCCCTCTGCAGGGACAGCACTGGGAACAGTGGAGCAGCTTGAATTACAAGATGTGAGAAGTGAAGGAAGCTATTGGAAATAGCCCATTGAGCACAAAGACATCCCCTTGTTTGGGATGCTTAATGAAGTTTCTAGTTTGGGGTCCTGTCCCCTTCACCCCGGAACACTTCTTACAGTTGAAGCTTTACTGATGGCACTAGCAGTGGTGGGTGTGCAGTAGCATCTGATGCTTTAGTTGAGCAGGGGCTGGTGTGCTGTTGTGGTTAGCACTAGCAAGAGCAGAGCACTGTAACAGAGCATCTGCACAGGTGCTTGGGTCAGTCAGCAGCCTCTAGACATGGGCCCTGGCTGTGGGAGATGGTTTTCCACCTCTGCCAATATCTGCAGGCATCACATCTCTTCTGACGTTGAGAAGAGAGGACCAAAGTTTGTAGCATTAAGTTATTTAATATTTAACTGGGATGAAGAACAGTAAGGAGGACAGCATATGAAGGCAAACACAGACTAAATGAGCTTTAGTACTCACTGGCCAGTTTCTCCAACACTTCCTGGGCTTAACAGCATTGTCTGCCCTGCTTCCTAGTGCTTTCCTTGTGGATTATCCCTGTTCACAACTTGAGGCAGCATTTTTTATTCTCCATGGGACTAAAGCCAGAAGGTCTGTGTACAGGATAAGGATGTCTTACTCATGCACTACTGTTGACTGGATCAAAGCATGCCCTGGAATATAGCTGACGTTCCAAAATCCCAGTAGGGAGATTCATACACAAACAGAACTGCTTGTGTGAACAACAGTCCTCAAGCCACTGGTAAGACCGGGATCTACAGCTATTGCTATTTAATATCTTAGTAGAGTTAGAAGAAGGTAGTGGGTAGTTATTGTATGTTGTGTTAGTGCTTTTGGCATTTAGAAGCTGCTGCATAAGCTTGGAACACTGTGTGCATTGTACTTCCTGGCCATGCAAAAATGTCTGTCACGTAAGAATATTGGAAATTGTTGAATCAGGAAACATCCCAACTGTAACTTAGTTTTTTGCCTAGTAAGTAAATCAAATGGAGAGGCAACATCCAACAGCCAGCTAAATTCTGGAGCTTCATGACAACACACACTTGTCAAGCTGCTTTCAGCATGTTCCAAAAATGATCCTGAACAACTAAAACTTTTAATTAGGAGGAGTGTTCCTGTTCAGATGGAAGAATTGGGCTCTAAGAGGGAAACCTTTCCCTGTGAGGCAGGTAATGATCAAATGCAGGCTGGAGAGTGGCAGAAATTAGACCAAGTGGTGCAGCATGCAGCAGCTGGAGCATGGCCTGCTGTGGCTGTTGCTCTCCCCATGTGCATCACCTGCATGGGCAGCTGCAATGGCCTCAGTGTGGCACTTTGGCTGTAGTTGTAGGTATAGGTACGTGAAGCTTGATTCTTTGTGTTTTGGGGCGTCACATGAATGTATGCACAGATTGATGGTTGGTTTTTGGGGGGGTGGGAAGTTATGTTTCTAGGACAGACAAGTAAAACCTACCACAGCAAAAGCAATCGTACAGGAGAAGGAAATGGAGGGTCTTCTTTATGCTGTCTCCCATCTGTGTTGGCCACAGGTCCTATGAACTTAGTTATGACTCGGCTATGATTAGTGTACCTTAAAATGTCATTCCACAGGTGAGAAAAATGAGTTACTGCACTATGTGAGAGCAGTACTCCAATGACTTCTTGATGGTTAGATCAGGTGGAAGGGTGGGAGAAGCAGTTACAGCTTTCCAGGGTAGCTTTAAATAAGGTGAGATCAGATTGCTCTGGTCCTCTGATTAGCAGCCGCCTCTGCAAAACTTGAAACAGTCAGCCACTTCTAGGTGTGCCAGTCGATGGCTTTTTCTGCTCCAACATAGAGCAAAGCCTGGGGGAGTGGCCACTTAAAAGATTTCATGCTACTTGGTACCTAGTCCTGAAAGTGGAGAGATGAAGTTTTATTTTGATGCTTCTTGCTCCATCTTGCTGTAAGTGGACCATGTAGAAAATACGGAGCTCTACACGTCTTTTATAGCTAAGCTGTGGTTCCTGGCATGTTCCTTCTTAGCAGCAAGGTGCTGCAGGGGAAACATTGTCACTGGAGGTGGTGAATGTGTAGCAGGTGAGGCCTAGGAGGGAGTTTCTCAGGGTGGCTTGAGGATGGAGCCCAGGCAGAGCACCTGCAGCACTGCCAGAAACCAGCTGCACCTGGTTGTCTTCACTGTTGTGAATGGGGAGAAAGGGAGGAGGATGCCAAACCTGTGCACAGAACTGTGTCCCCAAGGACAGAAGTGCTGGCATTACAGCTGCAGATGGCAGGTGAGAACATAATTTGGGATCGAAAGTCTGAGGTGTCACTTCAGGCTCTGCTACTGATCTGCTGACAAAAAAACTCCATCTCCACGGGCCTCAGTTTCCTTATCTGTTATGTGGTGAGAGCGGCCTTGGACGGATGTAATCTCCCAAGGGAGACTGCAGTGAACTTCCTGCATTTGTACAATGCTGTGCAGGGCTGGGGGTCTCTTCCCCAGAGGATTGTGTTCCAAGCAGGTACAGGCCAGGACTTAAAGCTGACCCCCTTTCTCTGCCAGGGATGAACCCAAACCATTGTGTTCCCAGAGCCCTCACTTTGGAGGGTGAAGAAAACTCATCATTCACATAACTCCCTACATCATCTTATTTGCGCCTAACCAATATCTGGCAAACTGGAGTTGGTGACACAGGAGAGGCTCTGTCTGTCCTAAGCTGGCCTCTTTTCTGGTCAAGGGTTTTTACTTGGGAGGTTGTGGGTGGGGGGTGGTGGTGCAGGGGAGAATGGGACACTTCAATTTATACCTCATTTTAGCTGCTGTACCTGAGTTTATTTCTCCTCTGGTAAAAAAGTGACTGTACTTAACACCAAGCAAATAGTGAAAATTAAAGCTGTTTCACTTCACTGTCACAATATCTTTCTTTTATTTTTGGGGTTTTTTTTAAGAAATGCACACAAAACCGTGCAGAGTGCTTCAGGCTTGCGTTCCGGTTTATATTACCAAAAAAAAATTCCTTTCAATATAAAAAAGCATTACAGTAGGGAATACAGGATAAATTAGCTCCACTATCTAATAAAAAGAACATTTACATTTTTTTAAAATAGATTTCAAACATTATTTCACACGCAGCCCTTTTCCCAGGCATTTGTGACAGTCAGTGGAGCATTAAATAGCAACCAGGAGCCAGGGATGCTGACAGGGGCTGGGGGTTGCCCAGGCTGGTCTCCACTACTCCCTCCAAGGTGCTTGGGCCAGGGGTCACAGTGCTACAGCGAAGGAGGCGGCAGCACAGCAATTCCTTCTGCTCTCCAGCCTGCCCAGTGTTCTCCAGCCAACAGCAACTCCAGCTTGAGTCCCTGACCCCAAAATACTCACCAGAGCTGTTAAAAACAAATACAAAAATACAATTGCTTCTCCTGCCTACAGTTCTGAAAACTACTGTACAACAGAGGGGGCAGCCACAAAACCAAGCGACAAAACCAACAAATTTACATGCTTTGCCATACAGTGAGAGTCTGCTTTCTGGGCTTGTGTGTTCATTAAATTACCCCAATGAACATTGCTTCTGCATGTTACCAACTGCCTGCAACAGCTCCTCTCAGGCTTGCACATATCTTTACAGCTATCTCCAATTCTTGTTTGGAATTGCGGCCTGGCCTTTTGAGCTGTGTTCCCAGTGGCACGTGAGCCAGCCTGCAGAGAGGATTTGAAATCTTCACCCAGCAAAGAGCAGTGGGGGATCAGAAAAGGTAGAAGAGGAGAAACAGCTGTGTGCAGCCTAGAATAACAGATGAAGAAGAGATCCTTTTGAAGATACAGGGACTACCATTAGGGAGATAGGGAAAGCAAGAAAGCTAAAAACAGACAAAGCAATGAATACAGAATTAGGAAAGCCAAAGATAAGCCCGAAGAGATCATACTTCAGGCATGTATATTTAGTACTTTGTGCTCTGGCTGCTTTGGTCCAGTTCCCCCAGCTCTAGCAGGTTTTTTTCTCCCATGCTACTGGTGGCAGAAAAAGTCTTTAAGGCTTTTTTTTCCCCCTTCAGCCACCCACCATGCACAAATGAGGATATTCACCAGCCAGGCTCTGACCTGAGAACTCTGCATAATAAACTGAGGGAAAAGGAAGAAACTGGAGACTGAGGAAGGCAGTTCTGCTTCTCTTGATCACTTCCAGCCAAATTACAAACTCTGCTGACAGTTTTGTTCCTTCCCTGGGAATTGCTCTCCCAGAACAGCCACTGACACCAGCTCCTGAGGCAGAAGGAGAACAGATAAACTCGCCTTCTGCTCAGCTCATTCCCTACAAGACTGGTAGATGGAACAGATTTTTCTTATCTTAAGTGCAGCACCTGCTGTCCAGTACAAATACTGCGGGGTTTTGGCTAACAAAACTGCTTTTCTTTATTAAACAACAGACCAGAGTTTAATGCTAAAATGCCTCATTACAAGGCGGTCTGGAGGGAAATAGTTCAGAACAGCTTTCCACAAGGTTTACTGCAACATCTGATGCTGCTCAGCAGCCCTGGCCACATATTTGGTTGCTGGAATATGCTGACTGCAGCATGGGGGGGCTGCAGCTCTACCTGCCCAGCCCTCTCCTGCCAATGAATAAATTGTTGTTCTCAAATGAAGCTTGGAAAAGCTCCTAATGCCTCCTTCCTGTTCCTTAGTATCCTGATTCCCCAACCTCGATATTTAGCCATGATCCTTGTCTGTTATGGCCCAGGCTTTCTGCTGCTTTCCTTCCTTGCCTGTAGCCTGTGCAGTGCTGCTGGGAGAGCTCAAGGGACACAGCCCCAGGGGTCTCAGGGAACAGCCAGAGGATGAACATGCTGCTGCTGCAAAACCTGGGCACAAAGTTTAATGCTCTGCTTCTTCCTTGCCAGAGATTACAGCTTTCAGAGGAGCTGGTTTGAGACTATACAAAAGTGCTCCCATAATCTGAGCCTATAAAATCTGTAAAAAGACCTAATCTAAACAAGAAACCACAGCCCCTTCTGTCATTCCCCAGGTAAAATGAGTTTGGGGTCAGGGAATAAGTGACCAGATGAGCAATTAAGGCAACAGGGATTGATGATTCCAGATGAGAGAAACCAGTCACCTGTCCGAGTCAGTATCCACAACCACTGGAGCAGCAGCTGGAGCAGTTTGGCTGCAGACTGGGTGCTCTTGGAGCCTGCCTGGGGCCTCAGCAGCTCCAGCCTAATCTCTGACCAATGTCCAGTCCCAGGCATCTTTCTCAAGTTCACTTCCAAATGATTGAGCAGATGACATGTTAGTTAAATACCAAACTATCTCAAGGGAGGAAACACTTACCAACTAAAACAATTCTGACTTGATGATTACTTTCATTATGAGCACATGGGAGAATCTCAGGGGAAATTCTCTGACCACAAATTATTCCACCAGACTGGTCCACGCAAACAGCATGGGAGTGGTTGACAAACTTCAGCCTCTTCAATCCAGCACCATGTCTGGACCTCCCGTTAGGGCTGGAAAAGCATGCAGGAACCACTGCAAATATTTATGCTAACAGAGCACCACAAACCATTTTTTTGCAAGTATCAGTGGAAAGGCAAAGGCTGACAAGATTTAAACATTATATCCTCCCCTTCTCAGGAAGGCAGCAGTATCAATGATGCTTGACCAGAGCCATTATTTTTCCCAGGAGATGGGAATACAGCAGGGAACCATTTGGTCTGTTTCACAACAATGAACAATAAATCTTAGTAAAAACAGAAAGGTAGGCACCAAACTCTTGACCCTCAGCCAGCCTTAGCTGAGTCCCATTGCTAAGTTAGATCACGCTGCCCCTGTTTGGAGTTCCAGCGAAAAGCCAACCTCCCTGAAGTGCTTGACTTCACTGACAAATGACAGGGGCAGAGCTTCCACTGAAGAATGTTTCATCCCGTGGCTGGAAATTAAAGCCAGAATCACGCAAACGTTGACTACTCCTGCTTAGACAAGCCACCACTGCTTGTTTCAAACCCACCTGGACATTCAAGGCCAACCTGTTGCCTTATCCAGCCCCTGTGTGTCTGTTCTTGAGTCCTTTGTTGTCTACAGCATGATAAAGTGGTGAATGGTAGGCTCAGCCTGGTGTGAGAGCTGTGCTCATCCTCCCGCACCCCCACCAGTTCCGTCTGTCTCTAGTGCAATCAGCTGCGCTGTCTCCTGCTCCACGGCTGCTGCGGATGGCTCTGGGCAAGGGTCCGGTGTACAGTGTAGTGCACATCACCTCAAAGTTCCAGCCCCTGAAGTACAATCCTTTTGGTCATTCATATATTACAACCCTCTTTTTTTCTTTTTATTTTTTCTCCCTGCCCCATTTTGTTAAAAAAAATAAAGGTTTTTTTGGGTGTTTTCAGATTTTGTTTCTTCGGATTTTCCTTCTTTCTTCTGAGCATGTGGGGAACATGGTTCACAGGCCACTTCTTACTGGATCCCTCGAAAGAGACACATAGCAAAGATCATGGCAAACAGCTGGGAAGGGGAGGGGGAAGAGGGCAAAAACAAAACAGAAAACCGTAAATGTCAGCTGCATTTTCAGAAGATTAGCAAAGCCCTCCCTGGCCCTGGGGCCACCCCCATTGCTCCCTCCTGCCCAGCAGTCAGTGATGCAGAGAGGGGGACCCTTACCACCCAGGGGAGGCTGTGGCAAAACTCTTTCCCCTTCCCCTCCTTCCCCCCCAAGCTGTTACAGTGGCTACAGCAACAGCCTAGCTTCATTCTCAAACTGCCCTTGGTGTCACAGGGGTGCAGGATCCACAGTCCCTGCTCTGCACATCATTTCTACTGCCTGGGATGGACAGAGCACAGGCTTTGTGGGAGGCTGCTGGGCCTCTCTGCCTAGATCTCTCTCCTTTTCACAGGACGGGGGACTTTAAAAGTACCCAGTCTTCTCCCTGTAATACCACAGGGACATCATTTCTGGGCTAAAACCATGTCTGGTGGATGTCTGTTCCTCAGAGACATCACCAAAGAAGTGGGTACTAATGCAGGACAATGGAGGTATGCTTGAGCCCATAGAATTTCAGACTCTAAATAGAAAGTTTTAAAGTACAGGCAGAGTTTGAACACCTTAACCAAGTGACAGATCAGTCAGCTTGCTGGGGCACTGTGGCAGTGGCTGTGCAGGGCCCCGTGGTGAGTGGTGGGTCCCCAAAGCCCCTGTGACCAGCGTGGCAGGGCACGAGCTCTGTGCAGGCCCAGCACGAGGTGGCACTGCAGGCGTGTCGCATCAGTTATTTCCCCGCCTTCTGAGTCAGAGGATCAAGGACCCTCTTTCCAGGCAATTAAAACCACAAGTTGATAGCCTGCTTGCACATTGCCAGAGCAGATTTCCCTGGCCAGAGCAGCTTCCCCTGGCGAGGGGGAGCAGCTGCCTGTTTGCCTTGCTGCTGGACATGTTACTGACACTGCTTTTGTTCCAGTCAGACCACAGTAAGTACCTCAATAGCCAACACTCCGATGGCAAGGGCTCCTGCCAGGTACACGTATGTCTCAAAGGAGTTCAGGATCACGGTGTAGCAGCCCTAGGAAAGACAGAACATAGTGAGACGCAGCTGAGCAGCACACTGTGGTGTTCTCACAGCAGAGCCCTCACTAGGACATGAGGTGCTCTCAGACCCAGGCACCACAAGCACGGCTCCCTCTCACCACCTGACCCAGCCCCACAGCACAGGAGGCAGAAATCCACGGGACAGTGCTGGGGAGGGGAAGGTTTTGCTGTAGTGTGGTGGGAGTGGTTCACACCCCTCACTGACCATGAGGAACTGTGAGTTCTTGCAGGGCAGAGAGGAGCAGCACAGAGAAGAACCCCATCTCCAAAGGGCAGAGACTAAGCACAGAGGAAAGGACACTCACAGCAGGTGACAGACATCCCAGGCTGGCTAGAGAAAAGGATGATTTATTTAAAGCCAAGACAGGAGATTCTTGATTCATCTCTCACAGGCAGCAGCTCTTTAGCAGCCCAGGACCTTTTCTCTGTGCTTTCCCCCAAAAGAGCCTGGCTGAACACCTGCTGATCTTGCTATAGAAGAAGAATTTCATTAAGAACTCAGGGCCGTGCACTATGGCAGTTATTCCACTTATGAAGCATAGCCACCATCACCCTTAATTAAATTTAATATTTCTAATACAATTAACCACAGGCAGATCTTCCTGCAAAGGTTTCAGGATGTTTCTCGACATCACCAGCTTATCCTGGCCTAAGTTCTCCCAGCCTAAAATTTCAACCCACTGGGAAATTTCTGCAAACAGGTGACACATACAGGGAAAAGTAGATTGGAGTTTGTCCAATATGAAAAGTAGCTTCCTCTGAACTGAGAATATACTTCACACATACATTTTAATCCTATCCATACTGCTAGGGTATTTCAATCACCTGGGTTTTTTTCCTTCCACCCATAATGAAAGCGTTGGAACTGCAAAGACAGCACAGTAGTTATGTACCTGTGTCCATGCTGGACCCTGCTCACTGCAAGTAAGGCACAACCAGCAGAGAGGGAAGGCGTGGAGAAGATTCACTCCTGAGGCCGACCCAGAGGACCCAGATTGCTGGGGCAGTAACTGAGCTGTTAAAACCATGCACTTGTCAACATGAGACTACTCAGCATCAGCTCTCTTCCAGCAATGTTTCAGCCAAATTTCCAGAGAAAAGCATCCAGCCCAGCAAAAAAAGTTTGTGTGCTTGCCAGACCTCCAACCTTAACCCAGCCTCCAGCATGCTCTGCTCAGTCAGCTACAGACAGGAGTGAGCACAAATGTGGTCAGCACTGTCCTAGCAGCATGGTATCCCAAGAGCTTGACTTTGGTCCAGCAATGCCTCAATTCAGCTCTCAGTTACTTGGAGTTATCTCATACTTTACAGAAGTGCACCACTCTGTGCTTGATGACACTTACTGTGCATACAGCTTCTCCCACCAACACTCTGGTGACATGGGCTTGCAGGAAACCTTCCCTTTCCATGGAAGTTGTAAGCCTCAGCATCACCACTCGGGAAAAACTTTAACCTTCTTTCTCAAAATGCATTTCTCTTTCCCTCCCTGCTGTCTGTCATCTCTCTCCTCCCCATCTCTTCCCAGCAATCAGACCTGGCAGAAGCAGCATGGTGCTGTCTGCTATGATCTCTCACCCAGAGTGCCTTTGCCAACCATTTCCAGCTGCCAGTCAAGGAACAGTTCACATGCTGCTTCCAAACTCCTTTCCTCTCTTTCTCAATCTGTTCTTAAGTGCTGAAAAGAGGACAGCTGCCTAGTCTGGAGGGAGAAGGCGGCTTGTACATACGGTCAGTACAGAGCTCAGTTGGTTTAACTAATGCTGAGGTGAACACAGTCAGGAACTTTGCTGGAAAATTTCTTAAACATCACGTCTTGGTGACATTGTAAGGAAACTTGACCCAGTGTCCATGGGATGAACTGTCTTGTTCCAGTCCAGTATTGCAAAAAATTGCCAAATTGAGAGGCCTGGCAAAAGAATCATAGAATAGAACTATAGAATAGTTTGGGTTGGGTAGGACCTAAAAAACCACCTAGTTCCAACCCCTCTGCTGCAGTCAGGAACACCTGCCACTAGACCAGGATGCTCAAAGCCCCATCCAACTTGGCTGTGAACATTTCTAGTGATGAAGCATCCACAACTTCTCTGGACAACCTTTTTCAGCATCTCACCACCCTCACAGTCAATAATTTCTTCTGTAATATCTAGACTAAAACTACAGTCTTTCAGTTAAAGGCCATTCCTCCTTGTCCTATCACTACATGCCCCTGTAAAAAGCCCCTCTCCAGCTTTCTTGTAGGCTCCCTGTAGGTACTGGAGGACAGCTATAAGAAATGTCCTTTTTCTTATGTAAAGATAAAAGAAGCAGAGAAATGCAGCTTTCCAATACTTCTCTTCCTTAGAAAGCAGACATGGTTTTCTGTGGCTGTTTAACCCTTGATGTTTTGATTGTATATATTGATTAGGAGCTTTTGTGAACTAAATTGGAACCACTCCTGCAGCCAGGAAGAGTCAATTCCATCCCATCCCTACCTGACCTGTGCTGGCTTGCTAATTAACTTCTCAGAGGTAGTTCTAACCTTCAGAAACACAACAGAACTTGATCTAAATTTCCACCTTGCTTCTCAATCCCTTAGGAAAATCTTCGTATTTCTGATGATACAGCACAACATGGACTCAGCAGTGTATGCAATGAAAGGGGATTTTCAAAATCACCCATATGCCGTCACTTCAAAAGCTGTCAGCAGGAGTGTAATTAGCATGTGAGGTACAGCCAGGACCTGCCAGATTCAGTAGCTACCCATGGTCACTGCAGCCATCTCTCTGCCCACTGTGAAGCTCCTTTTCCTAGCGTTCGGCCACCTTTACCTGCCGGTTCTGGAACCTCTCGACCCCTGATAGGCAAGCTTCCTTGTTGACAAACATCCCTTCCCGGCTCTGGAGCTCTCGCTGGCAACAAGCCTCTGGTGTCGCCTTTTCCAAAGAGGAGTATGGAAGATGAGGGATAGCTTCAAAATCTTCTGGTCCGTTCACTCCACAGCAGGCAAACTAGGGAGAGGCACAGAGAAGAAAGGAAGACAGAATTGACACCTTTCCGTGAAAGCAGACATTAGAAATCTCTCTAAGATCTATTCTCGTAGGGATCAAAGCTTTAGTCAAAGCAGAGACAAAAGAACCATTGTTTCCAAAGAAGTGGGTTGTGCTTGTACCTTGGAGCTTCTGTTTCATTGAAGTATTCTTATGAAGTCCCACTGTTCCTATGTCATACTGTAGATTCTAAGGTACTATTGGGAATATTGCTGCAAGCTATACAGGGCTTTTGGGCATATCCAGAATGATTTGCTTGAGATCACCCAGCAGTACAATCCAGGCTCCCAACCACCCCTTCTCCCTATAGGTGATGGCCAGGATCATTGCTGCTCAAAGGCACTGCTAGGTGATTCGAGTAAGGTCCTTCTTTAGGATTCCAGTCAGATGCTTTTTAAGGATTCAAGTCATACTCTGACTCCGTCTCCTTTCAGTCAGCAAAAGGAAATGTCTTTATTAAAGTCCTGAATCAGCATGAAGGGCAGCAATCATCCTTTCCTTTTAAGATTAAAATTGACTTTTCATCTGCAGAGGCTGACGTCCTGCATTTCACTCCTGAAGGGATACACCGTGGGGTGTAGGAAGCACTAAGCTCACATATGTACACACATACACAGACTGAACTTCTTGTGGTAGGTAATAACAACTGCAATTCCAATGACAGTCGACCTGTAACCTGCCCAATTAAGGGGTCTAATAACAAAGTAAATTTTAATGGGTAATATTTCTATAGCGAAAATATATCATTAGGCACACTCCTGCCTAAGCTGCCCCTAACAAAAAACCATTAGTTAATGCCAACTTTTGGCTGTTGTTGTCTGGGAATAATTCTGAAGCAGTCTGCAAAATGAAAGGCCCAGAGAAAATGCAGTGATACCCAGTTGCAGACACCTCCACCGCTCTCTGTGCCTGATACTTGAAAACTGGGGGTACCCATTTAGGTCCAATGCCTCAGGCTTTGGCAAATCAGGTGGCCCTGATGCAATCACTAAGAGTGTCTCTCTCTGGACTGGCGGCAGCTCCATTTGAGAAAGACTGACTGCCAGCCAAAGTCTCACCTCCCTTCAACCACAAGCCCTGGTGCTAGGCTGGACACAACAGGCTGCATGAAGCAGGCTGGCCCTGGGAGAGCTGAGGGTGTGGGCTGAGCAACGTGTTGGTGGCCACTGACCATGGGCAGAATGGAACTGGCGCTGTCTGACTTACTGTGATCATAACAGAGTTCCAGGTGGAAGAAAAGACGTCCGTGTCGTTGTTCCTCTGGTAATGGTTCTTCAGCTCCTTGGTGAAAAACTCTCTGGTCAGCTGAAATGCACAGACAGGTGGAAAAGTAAAGGCTATTGCCGACACCTTTCCCAAACGTTTCCCAAAGCTCTCTTCTGTGAATGCTGGGGATTCTTTGTTTTTTTGGATTTGTTCTTTTTTTTGCAAACCTCGGAGGAGAAACCTGTGAAAAACCATTGGCTGAGCCATGTCTATGCACAGGGTGAAGGGTACCTGTTGAATAAAACTGTCACTCATTAAAATCAGGGATTGAATTATATCTATACTTCTAAGATAATGTCTACACTTAAATGTTGGTTGGTTTTAGCTTTTGGTTTTTGTTTTTTAATTTTCAGCACTATTTGAAAGTATTCCATAAATTGAAACAGGCCTAAACTAGATTTTAGAAAGATCTTCAAATCCACACTCAAACTGTATTTTCACTTGCTGTGTTTCATGAGGTCCACAAGCAAAGCAGGATTTTCCCTCCCACTTTTCCTTCAAACCATTTAACTTCCTACTAACAGCAGGGGAACTGCTCTGAATTTACTTCCATGTGTGAGAAAGCAGAACGAAGTCCTAACATGAAACTTTCTGGAAATGAAAAAGAAATAAAAAACATAAAACGAATAGGAACTAGTCAAATCAGCTTACGAATCAGAAAAAAACACCATTTGCTAGACAATCCTTTTCATTATCTAAACTAACGTGCATATATGAAGAAAAAAGAATCCTCTTTGTATTTGTTTTTAGATAATATAAACATTTTTCGGAAGGTCAACAATATAAATTATTGGAATTTTATTTACCCCTGTTTATATTTACAGTAAAACAGAAAAAATGCACAAACAATTTGTCTCAGAGTCTTCTCAAGAAGTTAAACACCTTGAAATTACATTTACTTAGGATTACTCTCTGGAGGAATAGTGAACATACAATCCTAATAATCTTGTTAAACTGAACATCCCAGTTCAATCTTCCTGCCTTCCTGTCACTTCAGGACAAAAAGTTCAAGAAATCGTCTTTTCATGGACGCAATAAGTCTTGACTTGCGTGGTCCCTTCTCCAAAATACCTTGTGGTTTGTGATCCACACAGGCAGAATCTTCTGCCACTGCAAAAGCCACAGTGAAGGGGGCTGGACTTGGCTGGCTACAGCACTGCTGTGATGTTACATATTTGCAGGATCAGGAATTACACTGCCTGAAAAATACCCTTTTTATTCCCCCCTGTTGTTCATACAGCACTGCTGACGCAGTAACAGAGACTGCTACAAGCTGGTTTCAGGTTCTTGATATGCAACGTGAAATATCGCACATACACATAAATATGTATGAGCTCTATGGGTGGGCACAAAAGCACAAGCACAAAACTGTTTGTTTCATTTGTAACTGCATCACAAAATTTAAGGACAAAAAAGGAAAAAGGCTGTGGTGGCTTTTAAAAAACCCCTGAATACCACATAATATTGGCTTCTCTTTTACAAATACAAACAAAGGCCATATGTAATTACTACATCAGTACTGGGTAAAACTTTGTCACAAATACTTGAATCATGCAGTTAGCTCAATTTCACTATGTTTAATTAGTTATCCTGTTAAATTCCTAAATTTCTTTTTTTTGGACAGATACTAATTAATTTTTTTTTTAATTTTTTGAATATTAAAATACCAGAGGACATGGCATTTTTCCTTTGGGAATTTGGTGTACTGAGGGAAGGTGAGGTTAGAAGATGCTGAAATATATCCTCACTGTTCTCCTTTCCTTCTCTTTCTCTGCATACTTTATCCATGCAGCATCCAACCCTGCAGACAGCAGCACATTTTTTTTGATGCTTGTCTGTTCCTAAAGCACAGACTTTGAAACTGATATTACCGTTGGTAATAATCCCAGCCGGCTGCCTTTATTGGGGTCTAAAACAAAAGAATAATTTAAATATAAAGTGAAACCTTTATTTTGACAGCAGCAATCCCAGAGGAAATTGTTCAGAATTTGTGTGTGATTTTTACAACACTTGGCCTAAAACAAAGCCTAGTGCTGAAAGGATACATTTGCCAGGAAAATAGGTGATTCCATTTTGTTAGTCTGAAACTGCTTATCCTGAGCATCTCAAGCTCAGAAAAATGGGGCCAAAAAAACCAATTTCTTCTTTTAAAAAATTGCTGACAAAGGAGGATGAAATAAGACAGTCCTACTGCCATTCCCATGGCTCTCCTCTAGCTGAAACAAGTACTGGCCCTGATGAGGTCTGTGCACATTGGATTTTTATTCCCATTTGGAAGGGAGCAAAGGACCTCCTGATAAAAGTAAACCTTCACACACACTTTGACAACACAGTTGTGGCAGCCACAGCCATGAACAATAAGGATCTGTTCAGCTGTGTTTTGGGTGGGGCACCTCCAGTGCAGCACATGCATGCATACATTTACATGTCAGTGAATGAAGTGAGACTGTTTTGTCACAGTGGTTCAAAAAATAGCTTTGCTGGGATTAGTGCAGCCAGACAAAAGGTGTTTAGAAAAAGGAGGGCATTTCTGCACAACACAGGCATGCTGGCACTGCCCAGGAAGGTCACAGCCTTCTCATGCTGCGCTGTGCCCAAGGATACTGAATGCTGTGCAAGAAGCTGCCTTCACGGTGCCTGCTTGGAAAACAGGACACACTCCTACCCATCTACAGCGGCCTGGAGCATTCAGATGTGTCTGACACAGTATAGGGCATAGAGGTGCAGTCACTAGTGCTGCATTTCCCACCCCTGCAGTGCCTTCCACCTGAGAGACCTCTGTCCACTCAGCTGAGGAAAGTTCATGTTCTGTAGCTTTTGCCTTATATCTGAGGAAATAGCACCAGCAACCAAAGTGAGTTGCTTATTAAGTGTTGGAACTGGGGCTAAAAATCCAAACATCCGGATTCCATCCAAAGACCCGCCACTGGACTCTTCTGTTCCTACCATCCTGCTTTCTTGCTTGCTAAGACAGTTTAGGAAGAATCAAATACATCTTCTGGGTTTTTCCCACCCAGAACACTGAAGGGCATATAAAGAGCAATTCCTATACATAATTCAAATCGTTCTTTCACAGCCTCTCTCTAGTGTTCATGAAAGTCATTATTTTATGGGGGAACTTCTAGATGTAAAAGGGTTCTCTACCCCCAAAACCTCCTTTTCAAATGAAGAGAAACTATGGTAATCCCATAGCTGATTAACAGCAGCCTTCCTCTTCAGACACTGCCTTTAAATAGCTCTTTGGGAGTGCAGCTGGACTTGCAGGTGACAGTAGCTCACCTTTTTGAACTCCACCTTCACTTACCCCACCAACTCATCCTCCTTCACTGACTCTTCCTCTCATGTCAAATCTCAGCAGAAAACATCTCTTTTTTTCCCTTATTTTTGTCTCTTGATTTCTCTCACTCCCTTAGCTGTTAATAATTTAACCCCACTGAGGGTTGGGGAGCTGGTTTGGATGCAAAACCATACAAGAGAAAGCTGCACTGAACATTATCTGTAAAGCTAACAGATAAAGTGTATCTTTTGTCTCATTTTACACACCCAGAGAGGCCACAGCCATATGGACTGGTGCAGCGACCATCACAGAATCCCACTTGGTAAGCTCCGAAGGAAGTTAGATTGGCTAAGTGTGAGTTTACCACCACATGCCTTGAAAGTAATTTGTTTCTCAAGGAAGAGAAAAGCACATCTGATCTTGACCTTAAATGGCTACTGTGAAGAATTCTTCCTGACATGGGATCAATGAAAAACCACCTCTGTCCCCACGGACATCCTGTCCAGCCATCCAACTCACCCTAACCCAAAGGTGACAGCAAAATTTGCCACAAGTAGTTTCCAAGTCAGATGAGCTACCATAATATACATCAACACCAAAACAAGGGCTATTTTTTTCAGAAGAAATCTGAGGGGAAAACAAACCACAAGAACTTGCAGATCAAGTCTGACTTCTGCATAGAGTCATCTCCAGCTATGCTGGGATCTGACATTCTTCATTCCTTCCCATTTAAACCCTTCCTGTCAATCATTCTGACAGAGTGGGAAGCTGGTGATACAAACAAGGAGACAAGCTCAAGAAAGATAGAAGTTTGTTCCCCTTCAAGTTTTATCTCACAAAACACTGCCAGATGCCACAGAAGTCTAGAATAACCATGGTGACCTTATCTTGCAAGATAACATGACCTTACGTGTCCTGCAGCTCCGGAGTGGAAACTACGGATGCTTTGCCCAGAAGCAAGCCGTAAGCAAGGAGGACATGACAGAGGTGCAGTCACCACACATCCAGGGCTTGCAGCAAGCCTGGGCAGTTCCTTGTACCTTTTACCAGTTTCCCACAGTGCAGGTGGGAGGTGGGAGCTGTCAGCTGACAGCTGCTTGTCCAATCCCTGCTCCCCAGGGACTGTGTTCTGTCTCTGTCACAAAGCCTATACCTGTGTCTGCAGGGCAGATTCTACGGGTGTGGTCTGCTCCTTGTGCTGAACCAAAGGGATTCTCTGAAAACTCCTAACAGCAGAGCTGTAATCACCAGAAGACACCAGACCCCCCAATGCTGCAATCTATTTATAAGTATTTCCATGAGGGTATAGTCTAAAAGCCTAAACTGGAATGGGGCACCTATTCTGTGTGCAGAGTGCCATCCCTTCCCCACTGCCTTCACATCTGAGGCAAGGACAAAAGACCACCAGCTCATAAATGGGAAAAAAATCCTCTCACCACCTCTCCACAAGCCCATCCTACTATACAAACACCATGCTGTCTTGCTTTGAGCTTCCCAAGTTTTAATTCCTTTCTATCAAAAGCTTTTAAAAATGAGTAAAATTAAAAGTATGTCCTGGTTTAAGAAAATCATCATTATACATGGCCCTTCTTTGCTCATGCCACATTTCTCTCATGTTTAGTACAGCAAGTGTGCTGTATGTTCTCTTGCTACTGGCAGAGGCAAAATAAGCAAAATAAATACTAACAGTCACTAGTGACCACCTCTACCAGCCAATGTTTTTTCACAGCCATCACTCAGAGAAGGATGGACCTACTTCAGTCAGGGTCTCCTTTGCACATGTGTGAATGTGAAAAAAGATGCACAGACCTTTGCTGTTTAGAGAAAGAAATAAGACTGTGGTTACTACTATTGCAGTAAAAGTTTACTACTAGCACAGGGGAGGGATGATGGCCATATAATAATACTCATTGCAGAAGAACAGAGAAAGGCTACATCATATGAAGCTTTGGAGAGAAGTACAAAACTAAGCAGGGCAATAAGTGGGGGGAGATTTGCTTAGGGCAGGTCAGGGGGGTATCTTACAAGCAGCATTGGTAGGAGTCTGTTGAGCAGCAGAACACAGAGGTTCAAGAATGAATATGATTAGAAGATTCATAAGAGATTTTTTGCACTGCAGAGCAAGCATTGGCTCTGTAAGGAAAACAGGAGTTTTCAACTATTAATATTAAACACATGTTATTTTGAAAAAAGAAAATAGTTGCTTTTAATCATAGTGTGACTTTATAATAAAACTCTATGATGGAATGTGCAGCTGGTTTGGCTGGAAGAGAGTCAGGAAGACTTTAAAAGACTCTAAACACTTCAGGAATAAGTAGTTCCCCCTGTGTCCCCATAAACTATCCATCCTGCATTAGCCAGGTTAGTTAGCATTCCCTGACGTGCTGGCAGTTCTGCAGACTGAGGGTAGTAAGGAAGGAGGTTTGCTGATATTTGAAACAGTCACTCTACAGACAAATCAGCCACTGTCTGACACCCTGCTCCAGCTGTGTGAAACCCCACTGGGGTCCAGAGTTTGCCCACCATCGGATACTTACATTTTCTCTGAATATAAAAGCCAGGATTGCAGCTGAAAGCTCCGCCAGGAAGATTAACAAAATAAACATGAAGAACTGGAAAAGAGAAGATAGAAAACACAGACATAGCATTAAGTGTGTGCAATATGTAGTAGGAATATAGGGCTTTGCTAAACACCAAACAGATGGCAAAAACAATTAAGGAAACTTTTTTTCCCCATGACAATTATAAAACCCTATGAGACAGTCACTTGGAACACACACATTCCCTCTCTGACCTCATCATAGGGCATGGGAGCTTGTGACAGTTTTGTCTGGTTCTAATGGGTAGAAGTGAATAAGGTTACAGAACCTGTAGTATCCCCTGATAAATCTGCACCAGATTAAAACAGTAAAGCCTACTTTGGTGGAAAAGTTATGTAATTGTGGACATGCTCACACAGAGTTAAACTGTCCAGACAGAAGTATAAAGTATCACATGCAAATGCACACACACCCCTGATTGCAATACAAACAATACAATTCCACTGTAATATAATCACAGCCTGCTTTGTGTGGAAGGAGGTAGTGAGATATACACTCAACTGTTTATACCTATGACCAAAAATGGACTCTTCATTTCAGGGCAAAATTAGCCTTGATTAATAAGACCCTCCACACAATGGGGTTGCACTGAGTTAAGTACTAACCACATAGAACCTCTACAGAAAGTTGATAACACACCATAATAATTTAATTTGATTATGCAAGTATCATCCTTGTCTTGTATGGTATCTAAAGTGTGCATATTCATATCCTTAAGATAAGGGCACACTGCAGACTTGACAGAAAGCACAGCCTGCAGATTAAGTGATAGTAGAAGGGAAACAGGCCTCCAGGTTGAAGTAAAACCCTTACACTTATGTCATAATAATTTCAGGAAAAGGGAAGGAAAACAAAACAGAGAGGCACGTGGCTGTTCAATCTAAACTGGAACTGTATTTCATCCTATTGCTTTTGCAGCCTTCTGCTGCTTTGATCTAAAAGTCCAGTTTTCAGTCTTACTAAAGGCACCTTGTTTCGGTGATGTTACCAAGCCTGGGTGATCCACCATGCCTTCACCCCCACTCCACAGAAGTAAATCAGATGCACTCATCCCCAGAGACTGACATCCTGCTGTGAGGATACTGTTCCTGAGACCTTGTCTACCCAGAGCACTCAGGTACTTGGGACTGTTTCCAGCCCAGGATGAATGATGGGACTCCTGCATGCTCCCACTTCAGATTCCACCTGTGCTTGTGACCAATTCTCAGTTACACTGATGCCTTGTGCTAATTTGATGCCACTCCAGTCCATATGAAACAGTAAAAAGAACAGACAGGGATGTGCCCTCTAACATCCTTAAAACCACAAATGCTGGTGCTGAGGAACAGCTATAGGAATGGAGCAGAAAGTGGGTAGATTCACACTGTCTCCCAAAATGACATTTATTTCCATTCTTGTAGAGAAAATAGTGGACTTCCGAAACCATTAAGTATGAACTAGGTGGACATTTTATATGTTCTTATAGACATAAAGAGAAATTACCATATGAATCAGCCTGTCTAAAATTCAAACAACCCAAGAATTAGCCCACAAACTCTGAGATGATTTTACAGAACTGAGTAAATATTGAGACATTAACTCAGATTTTAACATTGTGTGAGAAAGGCAAACATTTATGAAGAACCCTGTAAGACCACATCATGTGGAGGGTAATAAACTTGGTACATGTTACCAATGAAGGTAGATGAAGCAACAAGTAAAAATAAACACAAGAAAAGTCTGGATAGAGTTCTTTTTTTTGTGTTTGAGAAGTTTATAGAAGCTCTTTCTGAAACAGAAAACAGGCAGACAGGGCCAGAAGTACTATTGTGATCTCCAAGCAATGATTTATAAACAGTGTCTGAAAGGCTGTGCATTGTGCACTTCAGTAATGGAGAGAGAATTCAAACTACCTGCTTAGAATAGGCAAAATGTTGTTTTGTTGTCAATTATCAGAGCTGTAAGTGATTTTTCTCCCACTGGAAAAGCACATGCACCACCCTATCACATTTGTCTTCTTGCTTCTGCAGTGGAAACAAAAGAAAAGGAGCCTGAGCTCAAATGACTAAACAAAAAAAGTCAGATGAGCAGGGATTTTTGTTTCTAAGAGCATGCTGTTGCTTGATTTTGTTGAACTAGTTGACTCTCTAATTTATTCTTACTGCTGGAGTTTTCTGTGTGGCTTCTTTTTTTCCTGCTCAGAGACTGTTTTAATTTCACCACAGGAGGGCAAAGAACAAGTGATGAGAATGAACGACGCTTTGCAAATTCACATCATCATCCATCAAGGGATCTCAGCATAGTCACTGAGGTCTAAGGTGGTGATCAAGTGATTAATCCCATCACCCTGCTAATTGCATTTCATTTACTGATTACTGGGAGACACATGTTCACCCAAGCTCCAGCACAGGTCTGTGCAGAAGTGGAAGCAGTCATTCCCAGATTATCCGTGATAAGCTTCATTATCATTCCCAAACTGATTTACACTTATATTGTGCACTCTGCATTACAGATTTGTAAGTTACAGTAGAAAAAAACCCACAAGCAGCCATTAGGGTTGATGAGAAAAAGATGGATCATCAGTGTTTCAGAACTTGCTCCCATTCTGCATTTGAAGGAGAATAAAAATCTGCTTAACATGTTTTCCTTCCAAAAATTAAATTGATTACTGATATGTGAGAGCACAAAGCAGCCAGCTGGTTAATGCATGGCACACAGTAACCTCACATTCAAATTCAAGCTTGACACCCAACATTTGAGCACAGATACTCCCCGCATCCAAGGTGAACACCCTGAGAAACGGGATCTCCCATATTGGTCAAAAATCTTCTCAGCTCCAGGTGATGGTTACAGGAGTTTTCACAGAGGTGATTTATCAGAAGTTTTCACAAATTAATGCTTGATGTTTATTTTTTGTAACTCATCCAGTGTTCCAGTTTCAGAACTGCTGTTCCGAAAAGAGCAGCAACTGTCTTTAACTCAAAGGACCTGTATTTTCATGCTGAAGGAGTGTGAGGGGTTACTACATTCATTTTACAGGAGTGCAAAACAGGATGTCCGCATTTGAAACTAAGCCAAATGAAGCTAACATGGGCTGTTCTTCTAACAAAGCCAAATTCAGACCCTTGGTGCAATGTTGTATGTTCAATAGTACTTTGGAATCTGATTTTTACGGTGTTGTTTTGCAGAGGACCTTCAGGACAAATTATTCAAGTTCTGATTTGCAGACTACTGTTTGCTCCTTTTTTTTTTTTTTTTTTTGTCAGCCAGGTCCAAATTATAGGAAATCTAGAAACACTTCACAGCCTTGTGCTTAATGCATGCAACATGTTAGGTTCCATAGTGATGGGGTTATTTTTTACCAAAAGACAAGCACCTTAATGGAAACAGAAGTCCTTGCAAACACTGAAACCAAAGCCTAGAGAACATGCATCTGTCTTGTCCCTTCTATCTTCTGTTTACATTTGGACTAAAAGCTTCAGCATACATTATACATCACTGTGAAATCTCACTCAAGCAGCTCTCTGGCTCATCAATTCTTTAACAACTTTGTAAGTGGACTTGATTTGATCTAGCAACTTCTCCCCAGGTACCACCCCCACAAAGACACACAATTCTCTGTTTTGCAAGTGTTCCCAGTCTCTCTGGCATACAGTCATGAATCTTTTGCCTATTCAATGTCTAAAACTTACTCCTATGAGACTTCAGGTTTCACAGATGTTTTAAGATCAGCTGAGTTTAACATCAGCTGGTGTGGCCCCAAAAAGAAGTTAGCAGCATATTTCTTCTCCCTTGGTATCAGCACAGGTCCTCAACCAAGTGCTTCACACTGCTGAACGTGAGATGGCTGGCTGTTTAGCAGAGTTGGTGTTGATACCAAAAGCCCTCGAAGACCTGACTGATCAGGTCAAATGGAACAATAATCCCTTATCCTAGGCTAGGAGAAACTTTTAGAGTTTCTCCTAGCCTAGAGTATTACTTCCAGCCCATCTTTTTCTCACATTTCATTAAAAATAAAATAATAAAGGTAAATAAATAAAGCAGCAGAGCTCAGAACCATCTCTAGGAGTAAGAAAAGTACTGACCACAAAATGAAGTGTACTGGACTATAACTAAAACACGTGGAGAAATATTCAATTCTGTAACTGATGTTAAATCAGGAAAGAACATGGCCCAGAGCTCCTTCCTCCAGCCAAGTCACCAGTCTGTATGCAGCAGACATGGTCCAGACTGAAAATACTGCTCTCCCATTCACTTATAATAACATTTCTCATCAAACTTAACTTTTAGTTTCTTAATCTGACAGGGACAGGCTTTGAAGTAACCTCAGGCTCATTGTGCCTGATCCTTTCATTTTATTATGTTCCCCTGGGCGGATCTCCACAGACTTCACAGGTCATACATTTATTTTTCTGATTTACTTCTGAGATGAATCACTAGAAATCAAACCTACAGCAGCTTCCCCAAAAGGCTCTTATTTGCAGGCTATGAACTCAAGGCATATGGGAGCCAAGGGCCAGAGAGACTTTATCTCAGTGAAGCCATGCTCATCTCTAGGGAAAGATGGGTTTGCATTCAAGAAAGAGAAGTTTCCTCTCCTGTTAAAAGTTAGAGACAAGCCTTTTTTGAACTAGAAGCAGCTGTGCAAGACACAATCCTAACAAAATACAGTAAGATCAAGGTTTTAAAAAAAGAAAAAAAAAAAA
>VZTJ01006708.1:817602-832166 GCA_013397795.1 Orthonyx spaldingii
AAAAAAAGAAAAAGAAAACAAATGGTCTTTGTCTTTCAGTACATAACTGGCAATGCCCTCCAGTAGGAGATAATGTCTGGAAAACCTACAGTATCAGAACTTGGGGGGCAAGGGCAAAAGTGACTTATTTTAGCTCTTTATAATTATTGATGAGCCCATGGGCTGAAATTTAATCCTGTCATTCAGGGGAAAATTTGTCCTAAGGCAAGAAGTCTAGTTCATTTCAGAAGCAGAGTAGGCTGTATAAGGGAGTGCCCAGCTATTGAGAGATGCAATGACAGCAATGACTGCAGTGATGCAGTTCTGGGCTGGGCATTTCTGCTGACATGGGGGGCTCCCTTGCACAGGGGCTGTGCTCCAGTGTTCCCTCCTTTGTTGTGAACCCTGGAGGAATAAACCTACAACTGGAATAGTGGGTTTTGAGCAGCCAAGAAAGGACCACTTTTGGTCACTTTATAAATCTAGAAAAAGCCCAAACAACCAATTAGAATGAAAGCTTAAAAAGGTCAAAATACACTCCCAGACTGGGCTCAAATCTATACAGGCAAAAAAGCAAATTATCTGTATTTCTACTAGTGTGTGAAAGTATCCTAAGCCTACTTATTATCTAAAGGAATAATGGCTACAACAACAGACACCCATTCCTGCACTTATTACAGCATCATCTATCCAGTCACCCCTATTCTTGGGAAGCACCAAGAGGCCAACAGAAATTGCAAGGAGACTTACAAAAAGCAGGAGGCATTTGTTCTCACGGATGGCACCACAGCAGCCGAGGAAGCCCAGCAGGAAGAGCATTGCTCCCATGGCCAGCATGATGTACGCTCCCGTGAAGAGCAGGGGGTTGGCAGCCACTATCTCTCGAAAACCTGTGGGATCCACAATGACCCAGATTCCGAGTCCCAGCAGGCATGCTCCTCCCAGCTGTCACAGCACAAGGAAAGGGGAGAGAGAGAGAGATAAGTCAACATAAAACAACTACTGCAGAAAAACTAGATTAATTGCTATCTTTTGATCAAAGATATTAATTTTGTGAATTTGAGTTTCTCCAAGGCATATATTCTCTGCTGTGCAGGTGACTTCTGACGTGCTGCTCTTACTATCTCTTGCTGAATAAATGAATCATTTGCAGCAAAAGCACCTTTCTTTCTTGGCACATCTCTCCACCACCTGTTTACTCCCTCCCTACTGCTGAAAGACAGTCTTGATCTGCTGCCACATCTGGAGAGGACAGCCCAGTGAAGAGGCTCACATGAACTGTACCTGCCACAGAGGCCATGGTGGCTGGGCACTCCCACCTTTCCTTTCAAAAACAAGAACAACTAAGAATGACTCTACATGTGGCAGGAAAATGATTGCTTCTGAGTGAAAACCTCAGCAGGGCACCCAGGACTAGAAAACAATTTCTTCTGCCATTCAAGGATAAACCATGTACACTATTAGTTACAGCTTTGTCTGTGGTTTCCCCTGTCAAGGACAGCAATAACTCAGACAACAGTGACCACTGTGCTGCCTTGCTGAATGTCTGAGTGTCTTTGGATGCTGCAAAACGCTTGGTGACTGCTAGTGCAAAGCAGAGAGGATATTCTGTATCATGGCAACTTCGCCACACTATAGCCTATCCTGCTGGGCAACAGCAGGCTGCTGGAAACAGGGGGATCCAGAAAAGAAAGTGAATTCCAAACACTTACAAATATAAAGAAATTGAAAAGAAACATCAGGTATTTCATGCAACTCAGACAGTCTCCCTCCATGGTCTTCAGGGTCCTTTGTCCAATTCCTCCTGCAAAACAACAGCACTTTCTTAACACACTCATTTTTATTGAAATGACACAATCCTATCTCCAATCTATTTGTATTTCCCCCAATACCCTGTTATTCCCATTATACAGAAGAGCTCTTTCCTTACCTGAACAGGGAACATAGCACAGGCTAGTAAGAGACAATGATTGCTGCTAGGTCCCTTTGCATTCTTTAAGGTCTGAAGGTGAAAACAGAAGTGAAGGGGAAGGTTGCAGGAGAGGAAAGATCTAGCTTTACTTGCAGAGTGAGATACTGGGGAAAAAAATATCCATCTGCACATGAAGAATTTTTTTTCCCCGCTTCCCAAAGCTTGTCAAGTCTAAGAATCACTGAATGTACCTGTCTCTTTCACACTGAGAAAAGATCATATTGAAACAGGAGCGAGAACAAGCTGTGCCCAGTCAGAAGACACACAAAAAGCATTTGGGACAATTATCTTCATACAAGCTTCCTCTACAGAAGGAATGCCACACAAACATGGACACCAGTTTCAGGGAAACTTGTAGATGTTTGGGCTTGGAATGACAGCAGTACGTGGACATGGCAGGGCCCAAGGAGGATGTCCTCACATGGTTACTCAGCCTGAGGCACAACACCTGCTTGCCATGCAGTGTGAGATGTTCCTGTGCCAGTGAAGTCCTGCTGCTCTACACCCCACCCTGCACAGGTCTTTTGCAAGAATAACCCACGGATCAATGTTGGAAAGCTTTTAAAGCCAGGAAAAAATGCTAAAGAATCTTAACTGGTTTTGAAACTCGATGTCTGATTTAGACAACTGCTTGGCCATTGCTCCTATTGGAAGAGCAGCAATAAATCCTGACCAGGTGAGGCTACACTGGAGGAAAGTTCCTGCTTGCTGTTTAATGAAGTGACTATGTTTCCTAATATGCCATTATATCACCAAGTACCCTAGAGGGACAGACAAATAAATACATAAAATAGCACAACTTCCACTGAAACAGAAAACAATGCAGTCATGGCACTGTGCACAGATGGATCTGTACATTTGCAAACACAGAGGCACAGGTTTACTTGGCTCCCCAGAGGAGCCTTCCCAAAGCCCACGTGATTCTTAATGCATTTCATTCCCTTTCTCCACTGCAAATGCCATTCCCTAAACAGACCTGCATCTAATGATATGCTGTGTTAGCAAAGTCCATTTAATTCACTTTAAAAAAACCCCTGAAATTATCCAAGATTTTCACCAGGCCAGAAATAAAACTGACTTTCACTGCATTGTTTTTGTTAAACCACAAAATCAAGGTGCTTTCCTCTGTGACCACAGGAACTGCTCTGCTTTAGCCAAAGAGCTGAGAAAACTCATGACCGGCAGAACTCCCAGCACAGGGCTGCCTGAGGTAAGAGCCAGATTTTTGTTACACAGTGTGTGTTTGGTGCACTGCTTTCACTAGATTTAAAATCAAACCAACTCCTTCTTAGTGACAAAACAGGCTGAGACAAAAATGGTGTGACACAGAAACTCATGTGGGCATGCAGTTTTTTCCCTCTACATCTACCTGTACCTGGGGTAGGACAGCACCGTGCCTCTGCTGGCTGGGTGTTGCCCAGGGAACCCCCTTTGCTAGAGCAATCCTGAGAAGATCCACCTTGCTTCTGGAGAAACACAAACCTGAATCTAAACCTGAGAACGAGGGCAATATTTTTTCTTTATAAAGTTTATAAAGGAGGGAATTCTTTAGTTTCATGGGAAAGGTGAGCCTTCAGCTCCACTAGCACATGAGCTTGGACACTAGAGAGTGATGTAAAAATACAGGCAAATCAACTGACTACTGCAATTTCAAGAGTCCCACAATTAGTGTTACTTAGATGTTCCCATCACCACACTAAAAATTAATGCTCCAATGAAACAAAGGATGGCTAAAACTTAGTATAGCAGCCAAAATCTTAAAGTTATCTCAGAAATTTCAAAGTCCTGCTGCCTTGAGCATCCACCTGTGTGATCCATATTATAGTAGCCTTTTTCAAAAAAAAAGAGAACAAAAACCAAACCAGTTTAGCCTTGTTGTGCCACTATACGTCTCACACACCCCACTACAGTCACCCACATGAAAAACAATGCCTGTGGTCCAAGAAGCACAGCTCCTAAGCCTGACACTGTCTTGCTGCTTTGTAGCATTGACAAATCACATTCCTGCCTTACTTTCCTTTCCATGTCTAGGACTGCTTCCTCTGTAAGGCAAGCAAACTCCCTCGGAACTGTTCCGATTTACATGAGCTGAGTACAGGTCTACTTTTCTTTTCAAAGACAAACCTAAGCTGTGATTCTTTGCATTGCTCCTGCCTGCCCATCCACTCAGTATGCTAAAATGTTTTTAGGCACGAGCAGGGGAGATTGTAAATCCATTGAGCAATCAGATCCTGAAAACTTCACTGTCCGGAAGAACCAGTTAGTCACAAACACCTGGGAGTAGCACAAACACATGCATACTCAGCTTTGACAAACAAGGGTTCCCTTCTTCTTTGCTTGGGCAAGAAATTGTTCCCAGCAGTGGTATTGGGCTCAGATTTGTAATTTCTAAACCCACCACACTTCACAGAGCAAAGCAACAACTAAGTGCAACCCTACTCATTGTGCTGTGCTTCAGCTCAAGACCACACCCACTGGGGCCTTCAGATTGCAAAATTCTTCCACTCACGAAGTGCAAATGGAAGTCAGGGGCAATAATGTGAGGCTAGTAAAGCCAAGAACAAAGCATATCAGAGTCTCCACATCAGAAGAACTCAATGCAAGCTTCCAAAAAATGCCAACCCACTGACGTGATCTGAGAAACAGGAGCCCTGAGCAACAATTGCACTGCTGGAACTCAGAACTTAGAGAGACCCACAGGTATCAGCACAACACAAAGTGCTTCAGCTGGCTACACAGATTTCCAAACAGCACATGCAAGGTCACCATTTGGAGCCTGTGATTGCACTGATTCAAACAGGGCAAATCAGCCAAAAGCACAATCTGATCTCTTACGGGGCACTTAAAACTGTTTGGTGTCAGAGCTTGGGCACTCTAGCATATAATACCATCTAGTTCATATTTGCAGTGGTGCTCCAGACTTTGAAAAATATGTAAATAATGCTATTTACAAACAATGCAAGCAAAATGCAAATAATATGACTTACAAATAATGTAATTATGAATGCATTTGTGCCAGCTATTGCCTTGCTAACTAGCTGAAGGTACCTGGAGTCCCTGACGACAGACTTCATGGCTAAAATAACTGACATTAAAGGACAATCCTGACCCACAGAGATGGGCTTTCCTTCTGCTTTTCTTTTTAAGCCATACACACAAAAAGCAAATTTTCTGAGTTACTCCTACTACACACTGATAAAAGTGTGATAAAAACTGAATGCATATGTCTTAATCTACCTTTTAAAAATACCTTCACTCCCCTCCTCCAGGCCCCAAATCTGTGAGAGATTAAGTTCTTCTCTGCAGGAGACATTTAATGCTAAGCAAACATTAGCAGTCAGAACTGCAGAAGACAGCGGCTGACAGATGCTCTCCCTGGCTTGTCCCATCTCAGACCTGTGAGACATATGAGATGCATTTGTTTTTGTCTGAAATGTAGCTATAAATGTTCAGTTTTTTCTTAGGCACATTATTGTACATTTCTCTCTCCCCTGTATCCCCCATGAATTTTATCTTGCAAAGTGATGGGGAGGCTAAAATTCCCCAGCAGTGTAGCCAGGAAACATACCCCAGCTGTTGTAATCAGTTAGGAATAAAGTCTAGTTTTTTAAGTCAATGCATTTTTTTGTTCTCCAGCTACTTCCTTCCTTCTGTCATTTGCTTTGCATGCCTTGCAGCTGCCTTGAACTTCACATTTCTAAAGGCAGCTGCCCAACCACACCCCCCAAAAAAGCTTCCAATTTTCTCTTTGCTGCCACTGACATTTCCCTCAACCCTCATATCCCTTTAACACTGGATTGAAACCCATGGATACACTTTGATTGCTCCTTTCCCTTTGCTTTGAAGATGGAATCACTGAAAAACTTAGCTTGGACAGGACTTCTGGATGTCACTGAGTACAAACACCCACTGCCTCCAACCTGGGCCAATTCCAAATCTGATCCAACTTCAAAGTTAGAGCATGCTGCTTAGGGTCACATTAGTTAAGTTTTGAATATCTCCAAGGACTGAGATTCCCCAGTCTCCCTGGAAACCTCTTCCAGTGTTTGATGACTCTCCTTGGTGAAAAGATTTTTCAAATCAGCTGCCCAAGCTGTGTCTGAGTTACCTGGTGTCAAGTGGAACAAGAGCATCTCATGGATGTGCCGGTCTATCAGAACTGTCAGGGGCACCTTATCTTCACCAGTCTCAACCCTCACGTCTTCCATATCTTATCACTCCTACCCTCTACTGAAAACAAGTATGTGAACCATTTTCTTTGCCCACTGCAGACAATTCATGTTTCAGCACATAAAATTCAGACATATTGCCTGATTGCTCATCACAGTCTTCCCATCTCAAACATTTGATAGAAAACACAGAATAACTGAGATTGAGAGGTACATCTACAGGTCCTCTTGCCCAGCCCTCATGCAAATCACTTTTTCAGTCATTGCTCTTCTATCACACGATCCATGTATGTTTTCTTTTAACATAAATATCTCTTTGCTGTCAACATGCATGAAGAACTTGTCCACTGAACTTGTCCAAACTGTTGCTTCCTCTAAGAACCAGTTCTGCAGTACTTCCTACAAAATATTAGCCTGTGGCTTGAGAAGCAAATGATGCAAACTCACACCTACTTTCATATTCATACACAATGTACCAAGTAAAAGCAGAAAACGTGTTTGAAGTTCTCCAGAACCGGTGCCAGGCAGCCTTTCAAGGCATTAGAAAATATGGATTAGATTCTCTTTTAAGTAAATGTATTGATTTCTGAGGCTGTCACAGATAAGATGTCATTGGAAATACCCTTGAAGCTCTAAGCTGCACCAGTGGCAAAGGACTACCACCACCTGCCATTGCCCCATTGTGTCCTCTCCCTGGCAATGTGGCAGGCCACCCTTTGGCTTGCAGGTATGGTGACTTGGCTCAGCATGCTTGCCTTCCTTCCCAAGTACATCTCCCATAAGAAGACTTCTGTGTTCAGTATCTGCAAGCAGTACTTAACTTTGAAGTGATGGGATCACCTAACAGAACATATCTAACAGGAAAGGCTTTCCAGAAAATCCTCTCAGAGTATTATTTTCACACAGTCTGCCCCTCTAGACACAACAGAGTTTAGGGGCAGTTTCATAAGGAATTTCATAAGGAAGGATGACTTTCTGCAGTAACTTTCCAGTCATAGAGTGGCAGATGAGCTGTGTATTTCTTACCCCCTCAAGCACAACATAGCTACCCTTAACCTGCCCCAACAGGGATACAAAGTACCTGGCATACAGAAGGAGCAAGCCATTAACAGCACCCACCTTTACTAATCTTGGGACGTGAAGCACAGTGTCTCTTCCAGTGTTTAATTGCCTGTGTGTCCCATGTATCTCCTTCTATCCAAGCTTGTCCTGTAAGAGAAAAATATGCAATTACTGAAGAAGTCAATAAAATGCAATCATGTTAAATACACAATTTATTAAAACACACCATCCTGATGAATATTCTCAGTCTAATTGCCACCTTAATTTAGTGTACATTAGCACTAATGAAGAGCTTTTAATACGCAGTGAGGGATTCAATTCCTCAGAATCTCTTTAACAATCTTTGGGGTGTTTTAAATGCCCACAGACCACACGTAAATCTATAGTCCCATTACACATGCACTTCATACCACAAGAGGACTAGATTAATACCAGCTGCACCTTCAATATTTTATAGGAGGCTTAGACAAACTTTAATCTGCTGTGACTTTACAGCCCATTTACTGGGAAAATGGAAAAGGCAGGAAGGAAGATGGAATGCAACTTTGGGAAGCCCAGCCATTAGGAGCAGCAGCGTGAAATGTTGGGTGCTATCCCTCGTTCTTCCAGCCAGCTGTCACGCCAAGTTGAGCAAACTATTTCCTCTCCCTCTGCCTCATTGTCACTGCCTGAGGAGTGAAACAGAGAAACAGCAAAGCCACAGCCCTGTCCACCCAAAAGTATTAGATAGATGGGTGCAGGCAGAGAGACTCAGGTGCAGATTGCCACTGCCCTCCACGTAACAATCACAATTTTCTCAGTAAGTTTTAATTTCTGCCCACACAATGCTAATACAGCCTTTGATGAGGCAAAGGTGAGGTGAGACTACAGAATAATGTGCAAGGCATGCATGTTCGACTCTTGCTTTCTCAGAGCACTCTCTCCTAGATTGCTTTTCCCACCTATCTGACACTGCCCTGACCCCACATTGCAGGGCCTGTGGAGAAGGGGCAGTCTTTAACTCTTCGAACAGCACTCCATGCCATCAGAGTCCAATATTCACACAGGGCTCAGCACTGCACCTCACTCACTCATCCTTCACAAATGGTTTTGGCATACTTGTAGCTTTGCTGGAACTGCTGCTTCCCTGTGAGGCACCAGATATGTCACCTGGGTCTCTCCCTGCTCTCTCACTGCCAGCATTTCATCATGATTTCTGGAGTGGGTGCATTTAACATCTGTTTCTCACAAACATTTGTAAATGTGCCTTTGAAAATTGCCTCCCATTAAGACTTCTGTGAGTAAAAGTCTATCGTTTGTTGTTGGCAGGAAGCGAACAAGGAGTTTCAAGGTGGCTGAAACTATTACAATATAGAACATATAATGAATATTCATAGACCTTTTGTTTTGCATTAATCCCTCACATTTAATATCCTTCCTCTGTCACTGTAAACCTACATCTCTAGATGAAGAGCAGGGATGGCTTCCCCTTTGAAATCTGGAGGGTACAAATATCTCTTGCCAATTCACCTGTCTCTGCTGTGAAGTGCTAAAGGCATGAGTCGAGCAGTGGCTGAACTACCCTACTTTACAATGCTGGGTATAAAGGCTGCCCTGGGCCAGTAGAGCTTTTCCACCAGTGTCAAAGTTCAGAGGGTACTGTGTGCCTAGTTGGGAGATGGCTGCAGCAGGTTCAGCACTTCTGAAGAGGGCTTTGGAAAGTGTACAGCTAGGACAAGGGACAGTGCCTCACAACAGAGAGGCCCTGTTTTACAGTTGGAGCCCAGTGCCCATGCTGACCTTTATATCTATTTCTCTGGTGTGCAGGGACATTTCATCCTGTGTTTTGCATGTGTGACTGAGAGACAATTTCTTCAGTCATTCTGTCCTGTGATGCCACTGTCTTGGGATAGATGCTGCCAAGAGAAGATGGCTCTAACTTTAAAGCAGAGATGACACTGTGCTATATAAACCTATCATTAAGGAAATAACCAGAATGATAGGATTCCTGCTCCTACTGTGTGTGCATATAATTACTTCCCTACAAGCCCTCAGAGGTCTGTGTGGGAGAGGAATTGTAAATTTTTATTCATCACAAGTCACAATATTTTAAAGAAATTACAGTACCCCAGATAAGAAGTGTTTAAATGCTTCAGTACGTACCAGCAGGTACTGTGTCAGAAGGGATGAAAGACTGCATTTGGTACCAAACAGCAGCAATGTTCCACCTTACTCTGTGGCCTTAAAGGGGAGGAAGTCCCTGCCAAACAGATTCTCTTTGGTTAATAGCTACGATTTTGTCATTAAGGAGAATTGCACACAGTGCAAACCCACCATGCCTAATTGTGACTCCAGCAAGCTGATGCCTTTAATTACAGTCGCTGGGGAAACACAGCAGGAGCTGGAGCAACAGCTGAGGCCAAACCTCATCTTTGGGCCAGCCAGCTGCAGCTGGCACATTGTCCACAGCCACCACATCAACTCCCCTTGCTGAGCATTGGCTTCTCTTCACATTCACATTGCAGCCCTTTGAGGAGCAGGTTTGATGAAGCAAAAGCAGCTAAACATGTGCCTCCTGCTGGTATCATGCTGCAAGAAGTTGGAACTCCAGAGCAAAGAGGGATGGGGCAGAGAAGGGTTGATACAGGTGGCAAGTGAAACAAGAGATGAATGGATTGTGCAGAATGGAGAAGCAAGGCCTGTCTTTGTGAGAAATTCAGCCTCCTGCATGTTGACTAGAGAAGGAAGTGCCACCAGATTAACCCCTTACAAGTGTCCTGCTTCACAAGGGCTTCTAGCTACTGCCAGCCCCCTGCGCTCACCACATTTGCAAGGTGTAAGGAGAGACACTTAAACACATGCCAGCCCATGAGTTCAACCAAAGGAGAAGTTGAAGACAGAAGTCATGTCTTGCTGGATCTCTACATGAGATCAGTACTTTCACGGTGAAGGGTGAGGAGAAACATCTCTGTGGAAGCAGGGTCAGAACAGTCTCATTCCCTTGCAATGGCTTAGAAAAAAAGTGAAAAACTTTTTGCTTCAGAAATGGATGTTGTCACAAGCTGTCAATCCCATGTGTTATCCTGTAACTATTGCTCCTACATAAATAACTAATTGTTCTGGAATTTCATAGCACTTGTGCAGCAGAATCGTTGCTGTGACACAACAACATTACTGCACATAAATCCAATTAGATCCCAAAGTGCACTGTGTAACTGTAATCGGCCCCTGTGGAGCAGTGATGAGGGGACCTGTACAAGGCCATGCAACTGGATACTAAATTACAGTCAATCTACCTCCTCTTTAGTTGCATTAAAATGCTAATATCACTGTAACATGGGCCCATTTCCCATTTACCAGTGATGACTGCCTTGCCTTGCAACACAGGAGTGAATGAGGCTGGTGCACCGCCTCAGAGCATTTAATTCCTCAGTACAGCTGAGTGAGCAAAGCCCTCAGGGGCATCTTATACCTTCAAACAGTAACCTGATTGGCTTTTATAACACTAAAAGCATATTAGGCTTGTGACAGTGTTTAAATGAATCAGAGCTGCCTCCAAAACTACCCTGTTTCCTACACAAGCAGAGCAACTGGGTCCCATCTCATCCTGGTTGCCTTTAACAAGAACACATTTCTACCACCAAAAGTCTGTGTGCATAAGAGCACGTCAGTCTCACACAGAAGAAAAAAGAGGGCTGGACTGAACCCCCTAAATTTTCACATAAATAACACCAGCTTTGCTACAAAACTACTAATACAAACCTTACCCTCTGTTTTATATTTGCAACTTTGCACAATGTGTGCATAGAATACATGAGATCATGTGGAGGTAAAACCTCCCACATGTGCACAGACATTCAGAAGGGAAATTCAGAAGTCCCAGAGCAGACCAATTCTAAATGTTGCAACGTTTTGAAAAGTGCTAGATTATGTGTTTGAAATGCCAGCATGGCTTCAGGCCACAGAGCACTCCATTTCAGCTGGTGCAAATGTGCACACTGCACAGTTCGAAACATGAACTGCTTGCTCGCTTTGGCCCCTTCCCAAGCAAAGTTCCATAGGTAATCACATCTGGCTCTTTCGTACAGCTTCTCACATACAGGCACCAGCCGTCTCAGAAAAGAACATCCTGCATGCAGAATCAAAACATCTGATAGCCTGCAATTCTTTTAAGTTCTGTTCCTTTAAAAAAAATTCCTCAGATAGCTTACAGGTGTATCTTCCCTTGTATTAACTGCAGTACAATGGAACCATATGGCACTGATTGTCTGCCTTTCTAAATAGATGACCCAGAGATTATATGCACTGATAATACAACAACATTAATTTCATTTACTAGATAAGAAAACCAGGGCTAAAAGGGGAATGGATGAGCTAAACCTTCTGACCCCCAATAGAGCTCTCTGCTCACCAGTCCATACTGAGACCAGTCCCAAACCCACGAAAAAGCTGATCACTTCTGGCTGACAAGTTGCACTCTTTGTCAGGCATCTTCTGTCCCAGAAAGCTGTTACTTAGCAAACAAAAAGGGAGGCAGCTAACTTGGGGCTCCTATTTCTGCAAGTATTTCCCTTCCGGATGGAATAAATGTCACCCTCTTGAGTGGATCATGGAGTTGCAACACAAGCCAAGTGACATTATCCATTGTCATGTCAGATACTGTCGAGTGTTGAAACACTCCATACGCTTGCACGGCATTCCAGATGCTGAGGGGATTTAACACAAAGTCTAAATGCCTGCCACTTTTTCCCTGAGCCTGACACATCTCACCTTTACAACTGGCTCCTCAGTGCTCTTTTCTATTCACTTTTCCTATAGCCCTGCTTTGTTTGCAGCAAATACCTCAGCACTTTGTGGCATTCATGATGGTTTTGAGAGATGCAGGAATAAATTTCAGGAACACTGGACAGTTGCTGTGGCAACCTTGTCCTCCTCAGACCATGATTTTCAATATTTTAAGAATTTCCCTGATACTTTGCAGGCTTCAGGGAAAGAAGGCAGAGGAGAAAAATTATTTTAAAGTAAGGATGTTACCAAAAGGGATTACTATAAGCCACAGGGCTTCGTCCTATCAGAAAGATGATGATGTTGATGTCCTTAGCAAGAAAAAGAAGCCCCAGACTGTCAGAGCAGCGGCAGAGGCAAGGGGCCATGGGCAAGGGAATTTGAAATTTCTGCTTGTATCATCTGTTCTAATGCAGAATGGAGCTGCAGATCAATAGGTTAACTTCATTTAATTGTGTTTATTCTCAGTGTTTTTTCATAAGGCAGAGGTATGGGAAAACTAACCCACTGTTTAGAATCATTTAACTGAGAAAGTAATAACTTTAATTCCTTTTAAGAAGGAAATCCCAAACAGAACTTTGAATGCATTAATTATTGCACAAAAAAAAGAGTAAACAACAAGAAGACACAAACAAACAAAAAACTCCACCAAACCAAAACCAGACAAAACCCCCCAAACGAACCAGAAAACGAACAAAATTCTCTTCAATGTAACAGCCTACACAGATATAAAAACAAAACAGTCACTTTAGTCAGGTTTAGTAAATCTAGAAAAGCAAAGGTTAGGAAAAAGAGCCTGTAAGAAAAACAGATCTTAAATGAGTTATCTCAGTAATACTAAATAAACCAGAAAATAATATTTCTGGAAATCTGAGAAATTGCACTATTTATCTGCTTCTGATCATCTTTTAAATGTTTTTAACAAGGAGAATAATAATGTATCCCAAAGTGTTAAGGATTCTAAACACAATAGGATATTATAAGAAATACATACTCTTTACAAGCTATAGGTGTGATATGTGCAGGAATACTTGAATGCAGCAAAAGACATGAGGAATGACCTAGAGAAGTGAGGCAGACATGAAGTTACCCTGCTTATAGTCAAAATGATACACATCTCATAAATATTCCATGTGCAAATCTAAACTGAGTTTCAGTGTAATCAGCACCTCTAACTTACTCTAACACATAAAATTGCAGCTAATGTGGTTTGAAAGGTGAATGTGACTGATCTCAACCACACCTGTCCCAATTAAGGTATGAACACCCAACCATTCAACATCTTTTGCTACAGATATTTTTGATTTAAGAGAGAGAACCATGGCCACGGCCCACATGAGAGCTTCAGATGTACTGCAGGAAAATAAATGAGAGTTAATAAATCCCATAATCTTGGCATAGGTGTTTCTAAATGTTCTCTCTTCCTCCATATGATGTATAACCTAAGTGTTCCAGCAACCATCAGGTTCCAGGCAGGCAAAAGACCCCAAGCACAATTCATAAGCAGATGACAGAAGTAGGGGGACTAAGTGAGATATGAGCCAAGGCTCGAAGGTTTGCTCCCAGCTGCTTTTGCTTTCCCAATGGGTAACAGATACTGCATCAATACACACAATGTCATGCTAGTGGATTTGCTGTTCTCTTAACACCTCACTTTTCTCTCCATCTGAACTTATTTTGAAAACATGCAGTTCACTGTCCCCTTCTCCTTTCTCTTTTGTCCTTACTCGTGGCATGGGAAACATGAAAGACAGCATGGCTGGTTATTGTTAATGATTTGAAAGTGCAGACCTTTACAAGGGGGTTATTCTGGAACATGCCACAGTTTTCCTTGTTATTTGTACAGGCAGCTAATGATCATCCTAATAGCTTCTCTCTCTGAAGTCGTAATAAGCTTACAAATGAACCCTTTCAGCACATATTAAAAAGCAAGGGATGCTCCTTTGATTACAGCCTTTATGGAGATCTCTGAATATTTGTTTTGTTGCTGCACAGCCGCAATTAGGACATGCTGCTGGGAGCCGGCTCAGCTGCCAGAGCGGTGGGGTTTGGAGACACTTCCAGTGCCATAGCAACACAGCCACCTCTCCCAGCATCAAACACAGGGAGCCTGGCAGCCCTTCAGCCCAGGCAAGCGGCTTCAGCTCTTCCAGAAATTAAGAAATAAAAGGTGCCTCATTAAACTGCCTCTGCTGATGCCTCACCCGTGTTTCTGAGGCAGCGGGGACAGCCCCGTGTGCAGCTCTCACGAAGGAGCCGTCCTGCTGCACTCACCAGGGCGCTGCCACGAGCACAGTGTGGCTCACACAGCCCCTGGGACATGGCTGCACACCCCACTCTGGGGTCTCGAGGCACCTGTTTCACACTGCAGGACAACTGGGCAACAAGGAGAACATGTGTTGGGGAGACCTGAGGAGCCAGGAGCTTTACTTTGCTGAGGTGCCAGTATGGGGGAACTCGCTTCCATCGCCACCTATAACACTTCCCCCTCAATACACTCAGCCTTCCACATGTGGGAAGAGAACCAAATAACCTTACAGAAATCTCCTTACCACTTAACTGCTCAGAGGTTGAGCTAAATCCCACCTATTTTGCTGACACACTGAAACTTCTCGGGG